>PISW01001283.1:0-227237 GCA_004023785.1 Mungos mungo | reverse complement strand
GCATTCCTGCGGGAGGCCTGGGGTGGCCCCAAAAGTGCCCCACCTGTCCCCGCAGGGGCCTCCGAATCCGTGGTTCCGGGCCACCCTCCAACAGCATTCAGGCGCCTCTCCCCCCTTCCGCCCAGCCTCGCCCCTGACCCCAAACAGCCTCGCTTGTAAACTCTACCCGGAAAAAACCTGAAAGATGGAGAAAGTTGCTTGTCTCTTCCTAAACCGGGAGGCGTGGGGTGACAGCTCTCACGGAGCCGCCCTTAGGGAGCCCCCTGATGGAGGAGCGCGGTCTCCGGTGAAGGTGGTCACCGCTGCCTTGCACTCGGGTGAGAGGTTGGAGTTTGGATGTTACCATGATCACTGAGAACAAGAACTGGACATCTGGCCCTTGCGGTTTTACCGTCAGATAAAGAGACAATTAGGGAGCACCCACTGTGTGCAGGGGCCCACCGCTGGGGTGATTTAGGGAAGTGGAAAATCGAGAACCCAAACACCAAGGCAGGAGGGAATTTCCAGCTTCCTGATCTCGGTCTCGGTCTCCGAGGCTGCTCACCACCACCCATCCAGCGTGAGGTTTCCATTTGCTTCTTATTTTCCCCCATCGGTACACACAAGTCCTGTTTAGAACCCATTTGGTACTCTGGCTGGAGTGGTGGGAAGGGACTCCCAGGAAGTCCTAAGATGACCTGAGCTGGGAATTTTTTTTAAGTTTATTTATTTTGAGACAGAGAGAGAGAAAGGGAGAGAGAATCCCAAGCAGGCTCCATGCTGTCAGTGCAGAGCCCAAGGAAGGGCTCGAACCCAAGAACTGTGAGATCATGACCTAAGCCGAAATCAATAGTCAGTGCTCAACAGACCAAGCCACCCAGGCACCCCTCAATCCCCCTGAATTCGTGCCCATTGGTCATGTTGCACCAGGAGCCTAGACTCAGTACGAAGTGAGTAACTGTCCTGTCAATAACTTACAGGGTTAAGAGAGTTCACCAGAAATGGCTCGGATCCAGTTTGAGGCATTGAATGTACTGTCACAGCTGAAGCAGCCTCTCTGTTGGGTCATCTTGAGAGCTGCTGCTTTCTTTCTCTCCCTCTCTTACCACCCCCCCCCATCTGTTTCCAAGTTATGCCTGCCATCCCAATTGGCCAGTTTTACCAGATATTTCTCAAGATCTAAGGCACGATACCAGTAAAGTTGTCCAGAAAAGGATAAGAAGGACGTAAGGAGTCGGAACATGAGTCAAAGGAGTTGGTCAGGCAGCAGAGAGCCAGCACGAGCAAGATACACACTGATGAGACAAAGATTTGCGTGAACCAAATATCAAACTTTCATCTTCTACCCACTTTTTTTTCTTTTGCCTGAAAATGGGAACACAGAATGTCTTGTCAAAGGTCACCCCAGGAGGAGGGCGTAAGCTCCCCAAAGAAGTGTTAACACGTTTTCATGACTTAATGAACACGATGTCTTTCAAGATGTCTTTCGATCATTCAAGCTTTCACATGATCAGATCCTGAAATACATACGTCTTGCCTACTTTTTCATGATCTTGCAAGCGCTGAGGTTTTTCACCTTGCCTCTGACTTCAGTTAAGAATTTAGGGGGCGATTGTGCTTGTTTTGTTTGGGGGCGAGGGTGTTGGGGTGTGTGTGTGTGTGTGTGTGTGTGTGTGCGTGCGTGCAGCATGGTGTCATAAACCTGAAGCAAGAGACACAACTGAATTCAAATCCCTGTTCAGCTCTGACTGGCCAGGTGATTTCAGAAGCAACATTTTACCTTCTCCTTTATGGATCTCCTCCAGCTGCAGCGCCCAGGGTTGTTGAGAAAACAAAAGAGATGATACACATAAAAACACCACCTTGCCTGACATCCAGTGGGTCCCCAACAAAGGTCACTGCACTTCCTCTGTTCATTTTGCTTCATTTTACCCTGGCATGGGAGAGGAGACACTGGAACTAGTTACCTTGTCCTTACACTTGAAGCAGGAAGACCCTTTACCAAAAATAACATCCCCCGAGGGCTTTTCTAGGAACCAAAATTGGCATAAGTGATTAGCATCCGTAAACATAAGCGATTACTCTTCCAGGACAAAGAACAGGGAGGCCAAGATCGGTCCGCTAACTGCGCCACTTCACCCTTGAAGGCAGCTGACTGGCGCACCCAGGGGTATTTTTCCTTCGTATTAATAGTGTGCGAACCCGGTGTCCCTGGCTGCTATCTCCTTGGCCTTCTCCACCCCCTCCTCTTTCTTTCCCTGGACTCCCTTACTGCTGAACAGCTTTTTGTGTTCACTGCAAACAAAAGGCGCTAATGACAGTGATGAAGTTGTCATAAGTGACCTGCTAGATCCTGTTGCTAAACACCATGGCCAGCCTGTAATCAGCCCCGTGAGCAGAGAAAACAAATGGCAGTCCATTTGTACGAGGCTGCCCATCATGCCCCTCGCAAATAATTACGGTCCCTCCCTCCCCTGCCCCCAGATGATTTAAATAGTTTTGGGCTCCCACTGCCTGTGATAATAGATGAAACTCCTAAGTTCCTACAAGGTTCATAATGTTTTCTGTTCTCTTTTTTGCGTTTCCAGGATTCGGGAGAAAGGCAGCTGATTTTAATACATTCAAGTGCATACTCTCCAAGGTGAATTTTGATAGCCACTTCAAAGGAAAAAGCTAACTAGAGAGCTGACTGGTCCTTTTTGTTTTAGATTCCAGGCTGAGCTGGGACTACCTGCTCACAGTGAGAATCCCCAGACTGTAAAGGGCGGGGAGGAGAGGGAACCGAAAAGTAAGAGATGTTCCGGGAAACTAATCAAGCCCACAGGCAAAAAGTCAACTCTAAGACCCAAATGGGCTGATGTTGGAGACCAGCAGAACATGCCCAACCCTTATTATTAATGCCACAATATTTAGGGGCGCCTGGGTGGCTCAGTCGGTTGAGCGTCCAGCTTCGGCTCAGGTCGTGATCTCACAGTTAATGGGTTCGTGCTGACAGCTCAGAGCCTGGAGCCTGCTTCAGATTCTGTATCTCCCTCTCTCTCTGACCCTCCTCCCCTGCTCGAACTGCCTCTCTCTGTCTCTCAAAAATAAATAAAAAGCATTTAAAAAAAAGTTTAATATCACAATATTTAATGCAGTCACCACTGAGTGACATGATTGTGTTGTAAGCATGTGTATCGTAAGTGACACGATTGTGTTTTGCAATAGCAGAAACATTTTGCTACCCCAAAAGCAATACACACCCTTGGCATTTGAATGGGTTTATTCCCAAACTTCTTACTCTGTAAAGTCTGCAGGCATTGCTAGCCACACGGGACAGTGATCCCATTTCACCTGTAGCCTTGATCACAATCCCACTTCTTGTCCCATGCATCATAGGACCTGCTTTTATTTTATCGGCAAAGCTTTACAAACCTTAATGGTGGCCCTTTGCGTAACAACCCAGTACTTTAAAAGATCTGTCGGGAGATCTGATACCAAGCTTTGGTTTGCGTGCTTTGGTTTATATGTTCACTACATAAGTACTTTCCTTTAAATATGTAGGTGGGGGGCACCTGGGTGGCTCAGTCGGTTAGACCTCCGATTCAGCTCAGGTCATGATCTCGTGGTCCATGAGTTCGAGCCTCGTGTTGCACTCTGGGCTGACAGCTCAGAGCCTGGAGCCTGCTTTGGATTCTGTGTCTCCCTTTCTGTCTGCTCCTCCCCTGCTCTCTCTCTCTCTCTTTCAAAAATAAACATTAAAAATAAATAAATAAATAAATAAATGTGTAGGTAGCAACTTTCTCTACGAGGGCCCAGGGTCAGGGAGTCCCTCTCTAAAGAGAAGCCATAGAGTATTGTAGGCTCAGGAGCCGAATAGCCTGGATTGGAACCCAGTACTTCTGAACTGTGTGACCTTAGATGAGTCGCTTAATCTCTCTGTGCCTCAGCACTCTCTCAGGGGTGTTGTTGCTAGGAGAACAGTGTTGTGGCACATGAAAAGCACTTAGAACACCGTCTGACACAAAGAAAGCACTCAAAAAATTTTGTCACGGATACTACCCTCATCGCTGTTGGGAGTTTCTCTATATCATGCAAGGCATGATGGGAAAGCCCAGTCCCGGGGAGCAAGAAGCCATGCCGAGTGTGACCCCCTAACTCTGGCATTGCCGAATAACTGGAACCAAGCGTCTCATGCCGTTTAAATCTCACTGCCCACCCCTGCCTTGTAAAGGGATAGAATGAGCTCGGGCCCGTTGTCCCATCAAATTCTAAAGTTCTCTGGATTTGTGCAATCCCACCGCGAATCCCTTTGCACAGTGAAGACTGCAGATGCCTCGAAACAGCACAGCACCTTGCGGGTTGGGTTTTATTGTATCAGACAATACGCAGGGTGATAATCCTTCCTGTCGTCACAGCCCACAGGTGAGAGGGGCAACCCGTCAACAGGTTTCTAGAAGCGAGCGCAACAGTATTTGTTCCTCCAGCGTCTGCCCTTGGCACTCCTGACCTGGCTTAATAAATGTGTGTTGAATGAAGGAATAAGTGAGGGAATGAAGGGATGAACAAATGAATGACATAAAAGATTACAGATTGTTTGCCTCAGAGAGCCTTCTACCAGAGATCATCTAAAGGGAGAGAAAACTGCTATTTCAAACTGCAAGTGTACTGAGGCAGGTACATCCTGGTAAAGGCTGAGCCCTACCAGCTGGGTCCCTGCTGAGCCTGGCGGCTGCTAATGGCCTAAAAGGGCTCTCGGGCAGCCAAGAGCCCCAATACGATGCACTTGGGCTGTACAAGGGTGGGTCTGGAGGCTCTAAGCCTGGGCATGGAGATCAGCCCAATCTGAGAAAGGCCACCATAGACCCCAGGCTACTTAGGAAAATCCCGCTGGCCTCCCCTCTCACACCTTTCAAACGCTAACCATTTGGGGCACACACGTGGGCCAGTGGCTACAGGGGACCAGTGAGTCCTACCCCCCCTCCCCAGCCAGCGTCTTATTCTCACCCAGCCAGCTCTGTTTCTTCCCTCCCTGCCGGAGGTCAGAGCCCCCCAACTGGTCTCATTGTGTCAGAACTCATGAGTGTAGACTCCAACCGGGTATAGACTCAGAAACAAAATCCTGGTCCCTGGGCCACAGGTGACCACAGGTGCTGGCCTAGAGCACTCCCAGACACCTAGGTGCCAACTGATCCTGCCAAGGTGCAGATTCAGATTCAGAAAGCCAGAGGGAGGCCTGAGAATCTGTATTTCTTGCCAGCCCCAACCCCCTGGGCCTCGAAGAGGAGGCCCCACCCCAAACCGACGAAGGGGAAATCTGCACTGAAGCCAGACAGCCAGGGGATTCCCGTGGTTGAAGGGTGAGAAGGTCACCCTGGAGCCTTTACTTCAGGCACACACCACGTGGGAGAAATCCAGATCAGGGAAAGGTCAGATCAGCTGAGCCCAAGTGGGGAGCCCCAAGAGAGAGGAGGAGGAAGAACGGCAGAGATGTGGCCGAGAGGCCAGCAGGATGAGTTTAGGCAGGGCCTGGGAGCCACAGAGGGGCACTGACGCTATCTTAGGGAAGCCAGTGGAAGGTTTCAGAGGTGGGAGTTACCACATCAGTTACACTTTAGACTCTTCTGGCTGGAGATACAACACAGGTAAATGAGAGGGACTCAAGCCCCGGGTAGGGTGGCATCCCAGAGACCTGCATGAGGGTGGCTCCAGCGGGCAGACCAGCACATCGCAAGGAGAAACGCACTAGGAATGTGCCAGGACGGAGGGGAGTCCTCCAGCGTGATCTGCAGTCCTCTGGGGTAGCAGTGACCACGAAAGGAAAGCCCTCCTCCCCTCCTCCCTCCAACCTTCAGAACACATCTGTCTTCCTCACCCCGAAGATGCCCCGGCTTGCCCGTTGTTCACCTTGCTTCCAATCCCGCCTTCCTTCAATCCATCTGACACTTCCTGCCCCTGCTCCAGAGCCGTCCGTAACTCCCCATTGCTTACCAAACTATCTTCAAACTCCTCTGCCCACATGTTTATGCTCTGGCTTCTGTTCCGGCCCGATTTGTGCCACATTTGTTCATGCTTGCATTCATTCCACAAATATTTTGCCGAGCACCATCAGTGCGGCAGGCACTAAAAAGGAATCAGTCATCTGTCAAGACACAGAATCAATCTTCGGAGGTGGCTATCCACGCTGAAATACTCCTCCCAATAAGGCACTCTGGTTGTATGAAATAGAAGGAATACTAGTGGGCAGCACTTATTAAGTGCATATTGTGCAACAACCATCACGTGGAGTCGTTTGCATGACTATTTCACTAAATCTCCCCCAAACACCAGCCTGAAGGTGGCTGGTCTCATTTTAAACATGAGAGAAATGTCGAGTCGCTTGTAAGGAAAGTACAATATCTGAATTAATAGGAGTTGATCCCAGGTGGCTTGAAGGAGCTTTCCCCCTAATTCCTGTCTTCTAAATAACCCCCCCATGCACTCTGTCATGGGGGCTGCTGGGTCAAACATGGTAACGTAGTACATGATCAGTGGTGCGCTAAGCTGAAAAATCCTAAGAAAATGCTCTTTCTAACTCAGTTTCTGCTACTGCAAATCCACTCACCAAGCCTGGGTCATACTGGCCAGCTCGATTCTAACTTTAGGGAGGGGGAGCTTTTTCCTCCTGGTTTCTTTGCCTGGAATGCTCTTTTTCAAGATCTTTTGTTGGCCTCTCACTATTCGAATTTCTGCTCAAAAGTCACCCCTAAGCAGTGATACAAAGCTGTCGAGAATTCTTTTCAGAGGCTCCCTTCATTTCCTAAGTCCATCCCTCCTTTTTCTTCCCCTTTCTCTTCTTGTCCCTTTAGCACTATTGTTTCTTCTGCATGCCCTCTTCTTCCATCAAGAACTGCTCTCATGAGAAGTGTCTCAGTCATTTACACCATAGTATGAATTTGTTGGTTAACTTATGCAGAAATGTCTGAATATTTTGGGTTTTCTTTTAATGTATATTTTACTTATTTTGAGAAGGAGACAGAGAGAGCACATGAGAGCAGGGGAGGGGCAGAAAGAGAGTATCTAAGTAGGTTCCATGCTGTCAGTGCAGGGCTCAAACCCACAAACTGAGAGATCATGACCTGAGTCAAAATCAAGAGTCCAGTGCTTAACTGACTGAGCTACCCAAGCGCCCCAAGAAATGTCTGAGTTTTAAGCCATATCCTTGACTATAAATTAGAAGGCTTTACCTTTCATTTGCCAGGATTATCCGTGTGCATATGTACGATCATGCGTTTATGTGTAATGTGTTTGGGGCAGCCCCCAGAACCACTCAACCAACCTCATCGGCCTAGAGCCATTTCGGGGTGGTGGCATGCTTGAGAGTAAAGAGAATAGGACGATGACGTAAGCCCCGATCTGTGTCTCATTTCTGTCATTACCTGTATGATCGTAGCCAAAGTGGCGGCCCCTCTCTGAATCTCCCTTGTCTCCTCTGTGATTGAGGGCAATTGATATTGCAAAGATTAGGGGCGCCTGGCTGGCTCAGTTGGCTGAGCGTCCGACCTTAGCTCAGGTCACCATCTCGTGGTTTGTGAGTCTGAGCCCCACGTCGGGCTCTCTGCTGTCTGCACAGAGCCCACTTCAGATCCTCTGTCCCCTTCTCTCTCTGTCCTCCCTAGCTGGTTCTCTCTCCACCCCAAAATAAACAAATAAACTTTAAAATATATATGGCAAAGATTATTGTAGGGATTCAATGAGATGATAAGGCACACAGTTGAGCTCAACAGGACTCAAATGAGTGAAGTCCCCAGGAGTCAGGCCCGATTGCCTCTGTGCCTAGACTTGGCAACACCCACACACTGGGCCCCCACGGCACGTAATGGTTTCCAGGAAGAGCAAGCGTGGAATGTGGCAGACCACAAAAAGTCCTGGAATTCAGGCCACTCTCAAGCCCAGCACGCTCTCCTCCAGAGCCTCGCACTCTCCAGGCCAGTTCTGAGGCATCTCCTGCTTCAGGCGGATTGGAGCCACGCCTTCTGGTCACCACGACCAGCCAACGTCCCACCCTGCCATCCCAGCCTTCCGGCCTTCACGGAGTCCCCCTGCACCGCTGAACCCGGGCCCCTCCAAAGGCAAACATCCGTCCCCTGGAGGGAATCATAACCCAGCCACCATAAGATCATTTTGGAAACATGAATCTCTCCAGGGAGACAAGGAAGTTCTCAGATCTAAAAAATTGTTATTGCTCGCCATTCATTCATTTATTCACAGATTCCTTTACTGTATCAGTGCTTTGTTCAGCAAGTGTTTGTTGGGGCCTACTGTGCGCAGGGCCCTGGGATGGCATGGGGGCCAGCTGGACACCCCTACCTTCACAGGATAACATTCTAGCAAGTACACTTCATTAGCAGGTAACTGACTCTTGAATTAAGATCATGCTATGTGCTGGGTGACAGTGCCTGCAACAGGGGACCTCCCAAGCAAGTGTGGATCCAGGAGGCCCTCTCGGAGGAGGTGACATGTAAGCTAAGAACTAAAAGGGGGCAGAAAAAGGAGGGGAAAGGACTTCCAGGGAGCAGTTGAAGCTTGGGCCAAAGCCCTGAGTAGGAGGAGCATTCATGGGGACGAGGGGTGCGACGAAGCCTGAGCCAGGGCAGAGGTCACACCCTACAGGGCCACGGGGCCCACCACACAGGGCTGGGTCTCTGTGTCTTGAGAGCAATGGGGAGCCACGGATGGCACGAAGCAGGGATGTGACACGGTCCGGTTGGCCTTGGGAACGGGAGCTCCGGCAGCTCTCTGGACAATGACCTTCCTCTGCCTTTAACACGAGTCCAGAAAAAGACATTAGCTGGGTGGGGGGCGGGGAGAGGGGTGGGGGTGAGGCTGGATTTTTCTGGAGGACTTTCCTCATAACCTGCTTTATAGAGGACTGAGAGGCAGCAAACAAATGATAGCTCTGTCCACGGAGGCCTTCATTTTTCTAAACAAACAAGAATGGTGAACAGCCATCAGGGCAAAGTGTTTCCACCCCTGAGGCTTTGAAAAGAAATGTCTGTTTGGCCTCCTCCTAGGCAGCCAGGGACCAGTGTGTGCATGCAAATAGATGCCGGATGCAAATAGTGACTCCATGGGGGCGGGGGAGGGGGAGTGAGGCTCAGAGTCAGGGCAGGATCTGGGTGCCTGGGCTTCTGGGACAGCATCTGGCCTCTCCCCTGTGCTCACCCGTCTTTGCCGCTCCATCAGTCCAGCTCTGATCCGTTTGGACACCCAGCGCCTATTGGGAAACTGAACGCTTGCTCAAGAAATGTTACTACAGCAAACAGCCCCCTCGGGAGTCTTCATGACTGCTCCAATCACCCTTGGAACCAAACAGATGTGCAAAAGGGAAAGTGATTTCCCAAGACCATGGGCTCACGGTCCAGACCTCATCAGGAGGTTTGGCTTCAGAACCATCATCGGCTGGTCACGAGGTGTAGGACTTGAGCATCTCCGCAGGGAGATTTCCCCCATGTAGAAATGCTGTGGTTGTTTCTTACCAGCACTTAAACTGGGCAAGATCTGTTGGCTGATCAGGTTGGATATTCTGATCGCGTTCTCCGTCTCCATGCAGAGACAAGGCAATTGCATTAGTTATCGCTGGGTAGGTCATGTGACCACAAACTTTGCAGCTGAAGGTGACACACACGTAGCATCTCAGAGCCCCCGTGCAGCAGGGGTCTGGATAGGGATGGGGCCCACCAGGTGCGATCAGGAGTGGGGCTACGTTCTCGTCTAGTCTTGGCTGCAGAAGGATCTGCCTCCAAGTTTATGTGGGTCCCGCTGACATGAGGTTCCTCGTGGTCTGTTGGATTTAGGGCCCCAGGTTCTTGCTGACTATTGGCCAGAGGTTGCCCTTAGCTCCTAGAAGCGGCAGCCAGCTCCTGTTGTAAGGTAGCTAACTGAGTACAAATTGAAAATCATTAACTTGCTGCTTTGGCTTCTGTAAACTGCTTTGCAAATATATCTTTCCGCTCACTGCTCTAACTATGCGGCTCTTTGTTGGAATTACCAGAAGGTGCTAACCTGGCCTGTAAATTTGCCTGCTTTCCAAATGCCAACTTAGATCGTAAAACTGCTCTCCCACCTCCTCTCTGAAGCTGACCGGACAAAGTGTATGCGTGGGAAGTCACATATTCACTATCTCACAGAACCCGGAGTGCCTAACTGTAATTGGTCATCCAAGACCTTCTTAAGACAAAGAACTTTAAAACTGATAGGGTCTCGCCAGAATTACTGTCTGTTTGTAAATATGTGACAGGGTGTCCTAAAATTGATGTAAACTCTAATTGGTTAACTAAATGGTGATTTTGATGCCTTGCTAAAGTCACTGCCACCTTTGTTCAGGGCCATTCCCTGCTCCTTAACACCAGGGAGATCAGGGTTGGCCTGGCTGTAAATAAAATCTTGCCTCGCTTCTATTTGGCCGTTCGGTGGTCTTTATCATCACCCTGTTACGCTCCTTGTGACTTAGACCTCCCGAACGTGGCCACTTACCTCAACGATGCATCACAAGACGGGTGTTATAATCTTACGCACTCATTCCCCTTGCGTGGGGTACTGGCTGAAAGCCAGCCACAGGTCCTGCCCACCCCCCAAGGGAGGAGACTGCACAAAGGGTGTGAACACCAAGAGAGGGGACCATGGGGGGCACCCTGGAGACTGTCCACCGCAGCCTTGGATATCTTTCCTCCCCTCAAGAGAATGAAATCCTTATCACTGGTTGAAGTAACTGGCTAAAATTTATATTTTGAGAAATGGAAAAGGGCTAGTTCTATCAATACAGGACACGGGGGAGTCGAGAATGGAGTGAGGGTATACGCCCAGACGCAGAGGTGATGCTTCATGGAATAACACAATTACCCATGGGGACGAGGCCCCTGGGCATATGGCCCTGAACACCGGTTTGGTAGGAGACAGAGTGAGAACTGGTCAGGGCTCAGCATCTGGACCAAGGACCAGGGTGTCACCTGCGCAGTTTGAGTCTCAACTTTAATTCACTCTGGTTGGAGCACGTTAGGCAAATGCCCCGACTTCCCAAGGCTTCTGGTTCTTTATTCAGAAAGTGGGACCGGGAACAGGCTTGTCACGAAGATTCAAGATAACACGTACCACATATAATGATGCATGGAACAGTGTTATGTTACGATGGCTAAAATTACGAAGTACAAACAAAACCCAAATGTTGACAAGGACACAGAGCAGATGGAGCTCTTGTACACGGCTGGTGTGAGTGTAAATTGGTTGGACCATTTTGGAAAATTGGCAGAATCCACTAAAACTAAATATACGTTTACCATATGACCAGGGAACTTTACTCCAAGATATGTGTATTTCCTACAGAAAGGAGTACTTAGGTATGCCCCCCGTTCCCCCCAAAAAAATCTGTCCTCAGATGTTCACAGCAGCTTTATTCACAACCAAAACAGAAATCCAGACATCCAACTGTGGAATGGATAAATCATAGCAAGGCCATTCGATGGAAATACTACTGGGCAACATGCATAAATCAATATAATTCTGAGCTAAAGGGGTCAGACACAAACGAATGCGTATGTCATGAAGCCATTTATATGCAATTGAAAAACAAGCAAAACGAATTGCTGCTATCGGTCAGAAGAGTGGTCATCTTTGGTGGGGATGGGCTGGAAGGTGCTCCTGGGGGCCGCCAAGGTTTTAGATCGAGGTCTAGTTGTTATTTACTTGGTCTAAGTAAATAAAAATAAAGTATTTGGTATTGACGCTGGGTTCCAATTCCCAGCCTTTCTTGCTTTGATTGATTGCTTCATCCAGGGCAAAGGGAAGGGAGGGGACCTGTCTTTTGCAAGCCGCACGCTGATATTGATCAGTTAAACAATGGGCTATTCAGCCTTGTGGTTCACTATCTAGGTGAACTTGCTCAGAAGCAGACGAAAGTGCGCAGCCTGGAGCCTGCCTGCAGTTCTCAAATGCACAACACACAAACAAAACGGCTCTTTTCGCTAATGTCTCTTTTTTCCGTCACGGGGTGTCTTGTGTGTGAGCAGAATCCCTCCTGGGACGCCAGGGGACCCCCACATCTGCTTTCTCTCATCTCAGGACAAAAACCCTGGAGAGATTTGTTGTGCTGACCCCCCATATTTAGAACGCAAGCAGCCCTTCCCGTATGAAACCCTTACTGGGGGTGGGGGGTTTCTTCTAAAGGTGTGCAAACTGTTATCATGCTCTGTGACCCTAACAAGTCGATGGCGGATGTTTCCCCTCCCACATCTCACTGACGCCGGCAGGTGCTAAAACAACTCCATTTCCAGTACACTCGTGTCGGGGTGGGGACTTCAACAGAGGACTGCTTTCCCTTGCTTCTATCTCTCCATGTCTTTCTACCTTACTAGGCCTCCTTTTTCCTCTCTGACTCTCCATCACTGAGTGCGCTGTAAACCCTCAGTACCTGGGAGCAATGATCAGTGCCTGGTACGTGAACCAGTGTGGTCGCTGAGAAGTGAGCTCCACCGTGGAGCAGAAATAACCCAGGTGACCGAGGCAGCCTCTCTGAACTTGCCCTCCAAACCCTCCGACAGCCCTGGCTCTGATTCGAGGCATTAAATGAGCGACTTCGGTGATTAATTCCACTCCCGAGATTCCTTGATTACAAGAAAAGTCCCCCTAGATCAGCGATTTTTAAGCCCAGACTCAAGATGGATGGGTGATAGGTCATGAAATCCACTGAGACAGATGCAAGCAGCATTTTAAAATGAAGTAAAATAGAATGGAGTGAAAATCACCAGAGACTGAGTCACAAACTTAGGTGTCAGCATCGTTTGGTGAAGCGTTCGTTTCAGAGGTACAGGTGTGTGGTGCGTGTGCGTGTGCTGCCTCCTAACGCACACTTCTTACTGTAGGCCAGGATCGATGACTTTGAAAGCCCCAGAGCCAGATCATGTGTCCGCACGCATCCTGGTCACTGCAAGTATAAATTCATAATTCATTGACTTCACTCAAGTCAATTATAAAACTGAGTCCCTGAGACAGAGGCCAGCCCCTCACCCGTGGTTGCTCCCGTCAGTACAACTCCCCGGTAAGAACTGCCCTACAGCAGCCCAAGAATCACTCTCAGTGTGCCCAATTTAATGTCAAAATGACAAGCGCAACCACAGCGATCAATGCAAATTGTTTTAAGTGAAGACACTCCCGGACCTCTTGGGCGGAGGATGATGCACTTTGGAGCCTGGCCTTTTAAGAGATGGATCGCTCATGAGAGGCTCGTTTACAAAGCCAAAAGGATCAGGCTGTGTGACGAGGGGCAAGACACTTAACCTCGTTGGGCTTCTGCTTGTGTGATGCTCAAATAAAGAGTAAGTGGGGCTGGCAGGGAGCAGGGAGACGTAACTTTTACTTTTTTTCCTTTTCAGACTTCTGTGTCACTTGATTCCCGATAAGGAGGTGCTGTTTTTTTAAACTTCTAAGTACACTATTTAAAGTTAAGGTAAAAGAAGATGGTTGAGGGGCATCTGGGTGGCTCAGTCGATTCAGCATCCGACTCTTTTTTTGTTGTTTGTTTGTTTTAATGGTTACTCATTTTTGAGAAGCAGGGAAAGAGAGAGCGCAAGTGGGGCAGGGGAAGAAAGAGAGGGAGACACTGAATTGGAAGCAGGCTCCAGGCTCCAAGTTGTCAGCACAGAGCCCGACGCAGGCATTGAACTCATGAACCGTGAGATCATGACCTGAGTTGAAGTCGGACACGTAACTGACTGAGCCACCAGGCACCCCCAGCAAGCAGCCGACTCTTGATCTCAGCTCAGGTCATGATCTCACAGTTGTGGGTTCAAGTCCCATGTCAGGCTCTGTGCTTACAGCACAGAGCTTGCTTAGGATTTTCTGTCTCCCTCTCTCTCTGTCTCTCTCTGCTGCTCCCCCTTTCTCTCTCTCAAAATTAAATAAATAAACTTTTTAAAAAAGGAGATGGTTGAGCTGAATTGTGGTTTCTCAACGTTGGAAACACATGTCCCTTTTATTTATTTATTTTTAAAGTTTTATTTCTTTATTTTGAGAGAGGCAGAGAGTGCAAGTAGGGGAGGGGCAGAGAAAAAGTGAGAGTATGGGGGCAGAGAGAGAATCCCAGGCAGGCTCTGCACTGTCAGCGTGGCGCCCAACATGGGGCCTGAACTCAAAAATCGTGAGATCCTGACCTGAGCAGAAACTATGGGTCAGACCCTTGGCCAACTGAGCCACCCAGACACCCCAAAACACATGTCCCTTTTAATAAAATGAAAGTTATACGTGCCTGGGCCACCTATGCAGGCTTCCCCAGGCCAGCTTGGGACCAGACTCAAGATGTCGGTAAAAAGGGAGGGAGGGAAGACAGGAAGCAAAGAAGCAACACTAACTTGAACATGATGCCTGGGGGGTATGATTTTACTGAAGGTCTGGTGGAGATATGGAGGAGGGAATTCTATCACACATCACAGAGCAAAACCGCCCAAGGGCTCTCCTGGGCCCTCTCTGCCCTTTCTCCTTGTTCCAGGAGTATGGGATCCTGTCTGTCTTCTTCCCCAGCCCTTCCCCCTCTGCCGGACCTTTCTGTGCCCCAGACTGCCTTTCACAAACAGTGAGGGGAGACAGAGGCCGAAGTGCCAGCAGCCCCCAGCTCGTCTTTGCGATTGCTTGCCCCGCCTCCACCTCCCCCTGTTCCTGCGGGCCAACAGTGGCATCCGGCCCATCTCTAGGACCCTTCGTGGTGCGTGCACAGAGCCGGCAGCCATACTTCCCTGACTTCCATCGGCTCCCACATCAGCCCCCTTCGCGGAGTGCATTCTCGGGACACGCCCTGCTCTCAGCTTTCCCTGCAAACTCTGCTCTACCTGCACTGGTTCTTGTGAGGATTCTCAGTAACGAATGCTTACGGAGCTCTCTTCCTTCCTGGCTTCCCTTCCCGGGCTTTGCTCCCCCAGCCTCTTCCACCAACATATGTGTACGGATTCCTAGAGGTAACACACGTTCCCTGACACTGCGTGGTTCTGCTTCCGCCACCGGCCCCTCAGGGAGGCACCTCGGTTCTGGCCCCAGGCTCAAGACAGCAGGTGCAAGAACAAGGTGGAGATGTCGGTAAAGAGCCAGACCCTGCAGAGCCTTGAAGCTTAAATAAGGAGCGCAGACTGAATTCTGAGGGCACTAGGGAGCCATGGAATGTGTGGCACAAGCACCTGGCATGACTATGTTTTTGCTTTTCAAATGCAGTGCTCTAGAGAGGATGGCTTCGTGGGGAGTCGGACCCTGGGGAACCCCGGGAAAGGGCCACGCTACACGACCCTGAGTATTTACTTTTATTGATTCGGATGGAGCAGTCAGTCAATGAAAGTTAAACTTTAACCATGGCATGAAAGGTAATAAATCACTTGTCGAACAAATATTTACTATTTCTGGGCCGTGGGTCCTTGGTGAAATGTGGACGATCACCTCTTTTTCCATCCACGATCCAGAACTCAAAAACTCCGTGAAATAGTGACAGCACGGGTCAGGTCAACACAATGGGCCAGAAGAGGCGGGTAAGAACACTGAGACCACAGGCGACAATAGCCACATGGTAGGGACAGCAGCCGAGTTTGTAGAGGCAGATAGGAAAATGTTCAAAACGAGGGAACATGAAAGACGAGGAAAATAACGGTTTCTTTTGCCATCCGACAACCACCATGTCAGATCTGTTACATACCAATTCCCAGAGCACTTTTCTGAGATTACAACCCGCTACGACATTATCTTTGTGAAAATTAAGCCCTAAATGAAGTCCTTACATCTTCCCTTATCTGCTAGGAAAAGAAAGAAAAGTGAAAGAGGAGAAAAAGAAAAGTAGGTTTGGATTGCAGTTTGTGGTTCTCAGCTAAAAGACAGAAAAAGGCTACAGCTGCCTTCAGTGTCCTTTTGCATTTCTGCTTTGAGATTTACATTTAGCAACAGTGTTTTGATTGAGAGGGGGTCCCCCCGAAACCCAGAGGGGCAGGTAGATCTGAGCCAGCAGCAGCGAGAGGAGGAGGGAGGGGGAAGTTACCCTCCAGCCTAAAGAAAACTCATTTTCAACTCTTCTGAAAATAGGAGAGCTACCTTGACCCCTGCTTCATGACAAGGAAGTGGAAGGAAAGGATAACACTGGAATGCAATGGCCCGGAGTGTCCCTTTCTTCCGGCAGATAGAAACTCCCAGATGGTACCTGCATCCTGCGGGTCCTCAGGATGCAGAGAGAGCGCAGACCCTGAAATACCAGTCAGAAATTAAGTGACTCAGGATGGCTGGGTGGCTCAGTCAGTTGAGCATCCAGCTTCGGCTCAGGTCATGATCTCACGGTTCGTGGGTTCGAGCCCCGCGTCAGGCTCTGTGCTGACAGCTCAGAGCCTGGAGCCTGTCTTCAGATTCTGTGTCTCCCTCTCTCTCTGACCCTCCCCTATTCATGCTGTCTCTCTCTCTCTCTCTCTCTCTCTCTCTCTCAAAAAAAATAAAACATTAAAAAATTCTTTTAAAGAAATTAAGTGACTCATGTGGCAAGGCTTCTAATTATTTCTTCCATTTTATATGGATGAAAATGCTTCTCTCCTTTTGTCTCTCGCTCTCGTTCTCTCTCTCCATCTCTCCCCTCCCCCCTCTTTCCTAGTAAATTATTCCTTTATGAAAATTAAAATGCTCTATGAATAAAAGCACCCTCATACCACAGCCTGCCCCTGCCCCATGTCACTCTGCATTTGGCCCAGAAACTCCCAACCAAACCACCAAACCTATGACACCATCATGGGTGTCTTCCATTCCCCACCCCTCTCCAAAGGACGCTGGTGCCTCCCTTTGGCATCTAAAGCTTCATTTTTTACCCAGTGCCAGCCAGTGCCAGGCACTGTGCCAGGTGCTGGAGACATGGGGACACCAGAACAGACAAGGACTCTGCCCTTGAAGAACTCCTATTTTAACAGGAGACAGAGATAGCAGGTGAATAAATGAACCAGACACTGTTAGGTTGTAGAAAGTGCAGTGGAAGAACTAAACAGTGATTTGTAGAATACCACAGAGGGAGATCCCTGTAGATGGGTGGGTGGGGAAGGTCTCTCTGAGGAGGAACTGAGATCTAGGTGGATGCCAGAAGGAGGAGAAGCCAGGAGAAGGGCACTGTAGACAAAGGGAATGGCAAGTGCAAAGGTCCCGGGGCAAGAATGAGCTCTGAGAATTAAAAGCTCAGTCAGATGAGACGGATGAGTGGGAGTACAGCTACTAAGGTCTGAGAAGTGGCCAGGAGGCAGGTCCTATAGAGTCTTCTAGAATCCATTAAGAATGATGGGGAGTCATGGAGGGATCTTGACCATGTGTGGGAAGGTCAGTACTTCTTTTATGAAATATTCATCACTTTTTTGCCCAAATCTTTCTCATAATTAGACTCTTTAGTTTTCAAGATAAATAAATACTTCTGTGTATAGATTTCTAAGTTTTAGAACTAGAAATAGTGATCATCTCTTTTAATATCATTGACTATTTTACCTTTTCTGATCAGAAATTTTTTAATTTGATTATAAAGATGATACTGCCAACTCCATTGAGAATAGTTTGGGTAGGAGGAATGAAAACTTAACCAGATGGCTTAAACCATAAGAGTTCTTTGGGGCGCCTGGGGGGTTCAGTCAGTTGACTGCCCGACTTCGGCTCAGGTCATGATCTCACAGTTTGTGGGTTCAAGCCCTGTGTCGGGCTCTGTGCTGAACACTTGCTTAGAGCCTGGAGCCTGCTTCAGATTCGGTGTCTCCTTCTTTCTCTGCCTCTCTCTGCTCATGCTCTGTCTCATACTATCTCTCAAAAATAAATAAATGTCAAAAAATTTTTTAAACCATGAGCTCTTTATTGACCTCTTTGACTGAAAAGTCCAACAGTAAGTCGTCTTCAGACAAGGATTGATCTAGCTGCCTGACAATGATCCGCGAGAGCTGCTGTCTTCATGGTTCTGTTCCACAGTCCATAGTGTAAGTTTCCTCCGAAGGCTGGCTTTCTTTAGAATTACCGCATGGCTGCCTGCATCTCCCACGGCTATCATCTAACTTGTCCATGTCGAATGAAAAGAGAGCCACAGTCTGTTTCAACTTGCCCAGCTAAGGTCCTGAGATTAAATACAGACCTGCTTAGGGAATGTGTCCATCCCAGAGCCAACCACTGAGCTAGAGCAATGCAATAACCTTATTGGCTTAGCCCAAGTCATATGCCTTACCTCCAGAACCCAGGGGGGTGGAGTTACCTTTAGCAGAGTACATCAGCTAAGATTAGAGAAAGGATGATCCTCCCCACCCCACCCCCACACCCCTCACACCCACCACAAAAATCAGAGTCATAGTGTCAAAGTTGGGAATGATTAGGGGATGGCTGAATTAGACCTTCAGACCATTCATCAAGAACAAACACTCACGTACAGGGCACCTGGGTGGCTCAGACGGTTGAGCAACCGACTTGGGCTCAGGTCATGATCTACCAGTCGGTGAGTTCGAGCCCCACGTCAGACTTGCTGCTGTCTGCTCAAAGCCCACTTCAGATTCTCAGGCTCCCTCTCTCTTTGCTCCTTCCCCACTTATGCCCTCTCAAAAATAAACATTAAAAAAAAAAAAAAGAATGAACACTCGCATGCATGAATCTTAAAGAATCTATAGTTTATTGAAATTAACTCAAAGGAAATATCTTCAACTGGCACTACTAGGGGCCATCAGGAAGGGAAGTTATATTAGTTGCTATATACTAACAGCTATAACAAATATTCACAAATCTCAGTGACTTAACACAATGGCACTCGTCAAAGTGGTCCAGAGTAGTGTGGGTTGAAAGGCGCTCAGTCTACTTATTCAGGAATCCAGCCTTCTTGCATCTAAGAGCCCCTCCGTGTCCAAGGGCCTTGGCCACCCTCACCGTATTTTCTACCTTCAATGAACAGACAAGGAAAGAGACAGCACAGAGAGAAAGTTACACTCAGGTTTAACTGCTATGGCTCAGAGTTAGCCGTTATACTTTTGGTCTCATTCCATTGGCTGGAAGAAGTCACATGGCCCTATCTGCTTATACAGAGGAGCTGGGAAATGTAGTCTTACAGGTGCTCAGGGTAGAGGCACATGGATATTGGTGAGGAGAAGCACGTTTTCAACCACATGGCATTGATCACAGGTTCTAGAACCTCTACAGTTCATTTTTTTGCTCACTGGGGAAAGTTCAGAGATGCCAGAAACACCTTGATTTGAGATTTGTATAACAACAAAGAGTACATAGTGAAATGGAGTAGACTACTTTTTTAACCTTTATTTATTTACTTTGAGAAAGACAGAGGAGAGAGGGTCAGAGAGAGAGGGAGAGAATGAATCCCAGACAGGCTCCACACTGTCAGCACAGAGCCTGAGGCGGGTCAATTCCATGAACTGTGAGATCATGACCTGCTTGGAACAAAAGAGTTGGCTTCGCTTCGGCAGCACATATACTAAAAAAAAAAAAAAAAAAGAGTTGGACCCTCAACTGGCTGAACCATCCAGGCACTCAAAAATGGGGTAGATTATTGTTCAAGATTACTGTTCATTCCCTCTTTCCTCTCCACTGAGAGGGTGGAGCTTATTTCCTGACCCCTCTAAACCGATCTAGACCACGTGACTTTCTTTGGCCAATAGAATGAGACAGAGGTGACTGAATGCTAATTCTGAGGTTATACCTCAGGAGACCTCCTTAAATCTATTCTCAAATAAAAAGTTTATGAAAAGAAAATACTGTATAATCAGAGGCATCCCCTGAGGACAAAGGAGGAAGTTTAAAAATAGATTCTAGTCACATGCCTTGCATTGTGTGACCCTGGGGAAGTCACTTAACTTTCCAACGTTTCAACTTCCTTCTACAAGATGTGAGCACCACAGTTTCTTTCTCTTGGGATGGTGAGAAGATGTAAAGGCGGCCCCCATACCAAAGCCGCAGGGCTTAGGGCAAACAGTCCATTATGGCTGTGGTCATCACTGTTATTTTGTTATCAGCAGGGAAAAAAATCAGGAAAATCCTACTTTCCATACCAAGGACAAATAATGGAATAATTGCGCCCCGTAGATTGTGTCACGCTAAGAACACAACACAGTCTGAATGATTGTTGAGATTAAAACGTAGGGCTTTGTGAGTTACGGGGAAGAGGTAGACAGCACCGCTGGGTTCAGGGCTCACCCTTCCCTCCCGATGTGGCCATAGCTTCAGTGTAGACGGAATGGACTCCCGCCCCCCGAGGACCTGAGAGCAGCCCCTGGGATTTGTTTGGCTGATGTGTACAAGCAGACATTTTATCTACACCTGTGTTCTGTTGACTTGGCCTCACTCCAGACAACCCAATCCCCACATGAGGGACACATGAAACAGCCCTGGTGGGAGAGAGAAGTAAGTGTTATGTGTTACAGACCACTGAGATTTGAGAGTTGCTATGCAGCATGAACACAGCAATAGCTGATGACAAGTGGATTATTACAGAAACACTTGGGTGCCGTCCATGTTTCTGGTTTTTGTTGTACTCGGTTGAGATGAAGGTATCCTCGTAAGCAAAGCAAGCGTTGCCCCTTCAAAGGCAATCATCAACCTGTTGATCTCACGTTCTTGGGCCGCTCGAGAATTTTCTGTCACCGTCTTTACTTTGAATACCTCCATTTCTCATTTATGATTTTTTCTTTATAGTTACTAATCTTCTAAACTGTAGTTATTTACAGAGTAGCCATCCTGTGTGAAAAGGAGCAGACCTTCATGAAAATAATCCCCAGATCATAGCTAGCTTCATCATCCACGATTTACGGAGGAAGATAGGAAGTCCCGGGAGGCTTCACGGAGGCATGCAGCTGATAGTACAGCCCTCAGGCTCAAGCATGCCTTGCTCCACCATGTTTTTTCTTTTTTTTTTTTTATGTTTATTTATTTATTTTGAGAGACAGAGACGGAGAGTGAGTAGGGGAGAGGCAGAGAGAGAGGGAGAAAGAGAATCCCAAGAAGGCTCCACACTGTTAGCCGGGAGCCCGATGCAGGGCTTGAACGCACAAATCGAGAGATCAGGACCTGAGCTGAAACCAAGAGTCAGATGCTTCGCCGACTGAGCCTCCTGGGCGCCGCTTTCATTACAGTTATTATAAAAGTGCACGAGCATTTTAAAAGTGGACTTCTGGAATTAAGGGCTGGGGTCAGAAATGAAAAGCCAACGTTGAGTTTAGAGACACTGACAGTGTGGTGGGGGAGGTGACTTTAGCTAAGAAGATTTCTGAGAGACCAAGTCACCACCTCACTTAACAGTGACTTCGTTGAGAGCCTGTTCCTTTCAGGCCTGTCAAGGTCTCGATCTACAGCAACGCGTGGTAAGGAGTTTGTGTTTTGTTCTGAGGGTTATGAGGAACGACAGAACATTTTTAAGCCATGAGAGATCAGTAGGGGTCCAGGAAAATACCTGATGGTGACCTGGATTGCGTGGAGGTGATTCAAAAGGCCTCTAGGAAGTAAAACCAATATGGCTGGGTCATGGGGGATGGGAGAGGACCAAGAAAAAGGAAATGATAAAGATTTACTGCATGGGCAACTGGGTAACTGGTGTTGCTATTTTCATGGATGCGGGCGCTGGGGGAGGAGGAGGCGCTGGGGACCTCTCCTGTTCATTTGAGAGGGAGATGGTGAACTCAGGTATAGTCAGGCTGATTTACAGGTAGATGCTCATGAGAAATTCAAGGAAGGATGTCTAGAGGCAATTGGACATGTAGGTCCCAAGTGTGAATCTCTGTCTACCTCTGTTCTAATAAAATCGGCCCCATTCTAATTAGGTAAATGTCTAGGTCCTGATTTCTTAGAGGAAGGTCACCATTGATGAGTTTGAAATAGCTGTCCAGCTTTGGGTTCTGAAATTCAAAGAAGAATCCTGATACATCTGTCCTAGGATACATCCCTAAATGAGAATTATCATTTGGTGTTTCTTTTTCCTAGGTGTTTTATTACAGAAAATTTCAAATATGTACAAAAGTAGAATAATAACAATAATAATAATACTCCTATATACCCATCACGAAGATTCAGCTGTCATTATTCATGGACATTCTTGTTTCATCTGTACCTACCCACTCCCCTCCCTCCAAATGGATTATATGAAGCAAATCCAGACATTATACCATTCTATCCATGTATATGTCAGTATGCATCTTTCTAAAAGACAGTGATTCTCTCTCTTTCAAAAACATAGCTCTGGGGCCTCTGGCTGGCTCAGTGGGTAGAGCACACAACTCGTGATCTCAGGGGCTTGAGTTCAAGCCTCATGCTGGGTGCGGAGCCTTCCTTAAAAAACATAGCCCTATGTCATCATTAACAAAAACCTTAATAATAATTCATGAATATTAGCAAAAACCCGGTCATGGTTCAAATTTCCCTGGTTGCTTCATTGACCTCCAAATTTTTTTTTTTTTTTTTTTTTTTTTTTACAGCTGATGTGATTGAGTTAGGATTTAAAGAAGGTCCACACATTTGCGTTTGGCTGATATGTCTCTTTAGTTCCTGTTATATATAGCTTCTCTTTCTCCCTTTCTTTAAAATTTCCTAGCAACTTATTTATGAAAAAACTAGGTCATTAGCTCCATAGAGTTTCTCAGACCTGGATTTTGTTGAATGTATCCACATAGATACGTTCCTCTATCCTTTATATTCCGTATAAGTTTGTCATCGGAGTTTTGACCTAATTCAGGTTTGAGTTTGGGGCAAGAATATTTTCTAGGGACTTGAGTTATTCCGTCAGAAGACATGTAGTGTCTGGTGATCTCTCTCTTTGGGGGGATGCTAGCAGTCAGTGGTGACCATTGCCTAGATCCATTATTTCCTTGGGCATCTGCAAAATGGTACTATGCTAATTATAATATCTTTCATTATTCTTCATTGAAGAGTTGGACTACTTTTATGGAGAAAGTTTTACTTCATCAACTACTTCATTACACGAAGATGCAATTCTTATAGGAAAGGTAAAAGAACTGCTTGAGTCTTTTATGGGCCAATTTTCAGAATAATGATTCGGGTCTTTAACATCCTCCAAGGGGAGTCAGAAAGTTTTAGGTTTGTTTGTTTGCTTGCTTGCTTATTTTGCACTGTTTTCAGTATCATCAAGAATTCATGGATTTGATATATTTGATGTATTTCAATGCATTGCAGTTGTTATTTTTTTAGATGCTCAAGGAGTCCAGATGGGAACAGGAGCCAGCAAGTTATTTCCTGAGTCCTCCTGATACAACCACAGTAGCCTTTGGCGGCCTCCTTGCTTTTAGACGAAACACAATGTCCCACCATCATACGTTTCCTGCCCAGCTCTGGGATTAGCCATTGCTCTGAGGAGCTCTGGTTCCTTTTACCAGGAAATTGTTCCACAGCTGTACAATCTAGGTCATTACTATTGGGTTGGTCATTATTTCCAGGTATTTACAGTGACTAAACCTGGAAAATACAAGAAATTTTTTAAGAGAAGATACTCACGAGCTGATATGTTTTCCAATTCACTCATTTGGTCTGCTTTGTATTTTTATATCTTTTCGCTTAGATTGAAAATTTTGGCTTCTAACAACCTTAATGTAAGAACGCATTTACTCTATAGTTTATCACTCTGCACATACCTAAAAGCTTTTTTAAAATGTTTATTTATATTTGAGAGAGAGAGAGAGAGAGAGAGAGCAGGGGAGTGGCAGAGTGAGAGAGAAGATCCAAAGCGGGCTCTGCACTGACAGCAGCAAGCCTAATAGGGGACTCGAACTCACGAATGGTGAGATCATGACGTGAACTGAAGTCAGACACTCAACTGACTGAGCCATCCAAACACCGCTATACCTAACAGCTCTGAAATAACAATACCAATGGTATTACTAGTAATAAGATTAATGCGAACAGTTTAAGTGTCTGGGCTGTTGTTAGCTTCTTAGTTCCCTTTGTCTTTGGGGTATTTCTCTCTAAGAAGAGTTAAACATCCTCATGAGTGATTAAGTCACCAAGTCAACAGAGTTGGGGCCATCTTCTGCCATGTTGTTTTTGCTCTTAACGAGTTACTGGGCACTTTTCTTTTGACTTTGTGATTATAAAAGAAATATACATGGTTCCCACGTCACATCAAACAAAACAAGATATTTTCAGTATTTATTTAGTATTTTTAAATGCGTCATCCACACTTCAGACTGCTTTTTATTATCTGGAAAGCCATCGATTCTATCTACTCAAGGAGAGAAATAATGCTAAGTGTCATTCAGACTGTGAAAAATGATGGGCTATTTTTTCCTTATGAAAAGAAAAAAAAGAAAAATATTCAACCCTGCAACTTGGCGCTGGTTTTGTTTCCCCTAACAAGGGCCTGTCTGTCAATTTTCCACAGTGCCGAAGCCCCACCGCACAGCCTGAATGAAAACACAATGTCATCACAATGACTGAAATCAATTAAATGTCAAGGTTTTTCCATTTGCATGCAGCTTCCTTTAGGCAAGAATGCTTTTCAGAAAATCTTTATTCCCTTTGGAATGTTTTTCCCCTTAAAGCCTTTGTAATTAACGCGACCACACAAACCCAGCCGCGTCTGTAACTTCCTTCCATAAATACGCAAATAGAATGTTCTAAGCATCTGAGAGTGAACTTGCTCATTGTCCTATAGGACCTGCACATTCCTGGCCAGAAGCCTTCACCTTATCATTGAGGGCTCTCCCCCTCTCTCCTCATTGCCGGTTGTCCCTCTGTCTTATTGCCCTGCTCAGGGTCTCAGGCACCCTGCCCCTCTCTCCTTTCTACATTGCCTCCTCGTTCCTCTGCCAGCATCACTGATGACAGATGACACCGCAGCCTAGCCCCCTGCTACCAGGCTCTCCGCTCCAATCACTCTCAATACGACCCTAAAAACAACCTTCTAGAAAATTGCCAATCCCATAGCCTTAAACTACTGTTTAAAAATTATTGGTGGGGGGGGGTGCAGAGGGAGGGCACCTAGTGGCTCAGTCAGTTGAGCATCTGACTTAGGCTCAGATCACGATCACATAGCTTATGGGTTTGAGCCCCACATTGGCTCTGTGCTGACGGCTCTGAGCCTGCTTGGGATTCTCTCTCTCTCATGCCCCTCCCCTCCTCTTTCTCTTGCATTCTCTCTTTCTCAAATGAATACTTTTAAAAAGTAATAAAAATAAGAATAAAGATTATTGATGACTTTCCATCAATTAAGGAACAAAATCCAAATCCTTGGCATGCTCAAAGCATTTTAAGCGTCTTTCATAATCTTGTCCCAAATTTCTTTCTTCTTTCTTCCTTTCTTTCTTCCTTTCTTCCTTTCTTTCTTCCTTTCTTTCTGGCTGACTGTCCATGGAACCCCTCTGTGCTTTTCCGACCTCATGTCCTCAGCATGCCATGCATTTTTATTCCTCTCTGCCTTTGCTCATATTGTTTCCCTACACATAATCTCCTTCCCCAACATAGCCACCTAACCAAGCCTACTCATCCTACAGTACCCTGTTAGTTGAAAAGTCATCTCTCCTGTGAACCTTTATCTTCTCCGCACCTGCCACCCCACACTAATCCTTCTCCCCTCCACGCTTCTATTACTGTTGTCAGACTTTATTTTAGTATCTGCCTTTCATAGCGGGGAAGGCTGCATATACCCACCTCTTCCTATGGATTTGAACGTGGCTTAGACCCAGACAGCCTTGGTGCTAGGCCCACGCTTAACAATGTACAAGGTCCCACCTCACCCCTTCTCTTCCTTTGGTCAGGCAGGATAGCACAACGGTTAGGATTTCAGACTCCAAAATTGGACTGCCTGATTTTGCACGCTGGTTCTGCCACATACTAGCTGTGGACCCTGGGTAATTTATTAGCCTTTCCGGGCCTTGGTTTCCTTAACTGTGAGAGGGGAATAATGTGAACACATACGTCTTCTAGTGGTCGTGAGGACCAAATTCTATGGTGATGTGCGATCTTGATTCAGTGCCGGGTTCACAGGAAATGCTCCATAAATGTGGGGATGGTCATGGTGACGACGGTAAGTAACTGGTCTGAGCTCTTGATTTGTCCCTGCCAGCGAAATGGATTCTGACACCACAAAATGTGATATTTTCCATAGTTCAAGTAACAAAATCTAAGGACTGCATATCCAGCACGTTTTCTCTTTGGCAAGAGTTTATAGACCCACAAACATTTAATTTATTCATTTAAGTAACCTCAATGCCCAACATGGGGCTCAAACTCACGACCCTGAGATCAAGAGTCACACGCTCTACTGACTGAGCCAGCCAAGTGCCCCTAGACCCACACATGCTGAAGTCCTAGGGACACGAAAATGTGAACTTGGCATTTACATTACTATTACAGTGCTATTATGAAAATACACTTTAAGAAGGGAAATTGGGTGGGGCGCCTGGCTGACTCAATCGGTTAAGCTTCTGACTTTGGCTCAGGTCATGAGCTCATGGTTTGTGAGTTCGAGCCCCGCATCCAGCTCTGTGCTGTTAGCTTGGAGCCTGGAGCCTGGAGCCTGCTTCGGATTCTGTGTCTCCCTCTGTCTCTGCCCCTCTCCCGCTCACACTCTGTCTCTCTTTCTCAAAAATGAATAAACATTAAAAAGTATTTTAAATAAAAGGGAACTTGGGGCCAAATAGTTGAACAAGTGATTGTAGTACTTGAGGTTTTAAAATAATAATGAATTATTAATGACAATGATTAATAATATTGATGTTCGAATATCAAAGAGTTTCTTCCAGAAGAGTTATACGGATGCCTTTTCACAGACGCGCAGTATCAGCCTCGGGAGAGAACACCGAGCGGTTGCCGGACATGAAGACAGAGCGATCAGAACAGCGCCTCCTTTCCAGTGAGGCAGCCCCTCTCACACTCCCCCTTCAAACACAAACCCAGTCGACAGAAACCCTGGTCCACCTGCACTGTCATCCCGTTTTCTCTCCCTTCCTTCACTCACTGAGGTAGGAGCTCATTAAATCCCCGCTCCAAATAGCACTGCTCTGTCGGAAGACGTGTTCCGGTGCCTGGGGGCTCAGTCGGTTGCGCATCTGACTCTTGATTTCAGCTCGGGTCATAATCCCAGGGTTGTGGAATTGAGTCCCAGATCAGGCTCTGCACTGAACATGGAGGCTGCTTAAGATTTTTCCCTCTCTGTCTCTCTCCCTCTGCCCCTCTCTCCTGCACATGCTCTCTCTCTCTCTAAAAAACAACAGGCAAAGGCACATTCCGGAAGTGATAACAGGATATCAGAAGTATCTATACCACCATGTTCATGACAGTGTCATTCACAAGAGGTAAGGTATGGAAGCAGCCTAAGCACTCATCAGTGGCTGCTTTTCCCAGGAGACGGTGTGCTCTGGGGTAACATGTGCATTGTTCTGATTTGAATTTCCAGCCCCAGGGCACACCTGGGACACAGCAGACAACACCAACTGATCAAGCAATCAAAGCCGAGACCTCTTGCACACACATCGGGTGTGAGGCTGTGCCTCACGCACATTCTATGCAGGGTGCCACTGAACCTTCACAGCATCCTCACAAGCTAGACGCCAAGTTTCTTCCTGCAACAGAGGCCTGGAGACATCTAACATCCGCCCAGGGTCACTCAGCAGGTAGGTAGCAGAGCTGGATTTGAACACGGGTCTCTCTGACTATGATGTACTCTTGTGTTTTCCATTCAAATGTGTTTCCTAAAGACAGGTACCATCTGTCTCTGAACCCACAATCTGTGGCATAGTCCCTCCCAGGACAACGTTTTATTGATTAAATGAAGAATAGAGGAGGATAATAGCTAGTTAGCAAAGGAGATGATTAGATAGATAGATACACAGATAGGCAGATAGACAGACAGGCAATAGATAGGTTTAGATCTAGATGGATATTCTTGGAGAAAGATATGCTAAGGCAGGAACCATACCCTGCACTCCTTCTGAGGCTCAGAAATCTTTCACAGACCTGAGGGCATAGTAAACACTCTATGCACACTGGATTTGAATAAGCAGAGGTGTCAGATGTGAAAGCAAAGGATTCTTTAATGATGGTCTTGCTCCTAAGACCTTGCGTTTAACCTTGGAAGCACCTCCGATAACATCATCTGAATGTGCTGGAAAGGCCAGGCGGGATCAACGTTGAGGTAGGGTCCCTATGGTTTCCTCGTGGATGTCGCTAGATGTGGCTTATCCATTACAGTCCAAAGGAAGCTTATCCACCTTCAGGAACAAGAACCTGGAGGACATCGGAATTGAGAAGCTTCATTTCATGCTGACAAGTAGTCCAGGTGGTGGGGAGAAGCGGGCGTACACAGGCTAGGAAGTGGAAAGATCCCGTTATCAACATTGTCCAAGCACATAAGAGTTCTTCAGTGTGATCCTATTCAATAAATAACCAAAAACAAGGCTGACTCATTCAATCTTGGTTGATTCAAGGGGCGCCTGGGTGGCTCAGTGGGTTGAGCGTCCGACTTCAGCTCATGTCATGATCTCACTGATCGTGGGTTTGAGCCCTGTATCAGGCTCTGTGCTGACAGTTCAGACCCTGGAGCCTTCTTGGGATTCTGTGCCTCTCCCTCTCTCTCTGTCCCTCCCCCATTCGTGCTCGGTCTCTCTCAGTCTCTCAAAAATAAATAAGCATTAAAAAAATATTTTTAAGGACTTGATTCAAACAAGAGCCAAAAAATCTTGTAATGAGACCATTGTGCCTGGAAGGACAAGTCCATGGCAAATCCCACAAGCAGCCTGGCGTGGGAAGTGGCCAAGACTTGGAGTCAAGTGAACCACATCTTCGTCCCAGCACTGCCATGCATGGGCTGCATGACCTTGAACCCACGGACTCAGTTTCCATCTATTTAACAAGAGAGTTTTAACACAAATGAGCTCCTTGCTCACCTTTTTTCTTCTTTTAAGATTTATTTCTTTATTTTTGAGAGAGAGAAAGCACAAGTGGAGGAGCAGAGAGAGAGGGAGAGAAAGAATCCCAAGCGGTCTCCACACTATAAGTGAGGAGACCAACGTTGAGACTTGAACCGCCCCGAGATCATGGCCTCAGCTGAAGTTGGACTGAGCCACCCAGGCACCCTGCTCCATGCTGACTTTGAATCTAGGATTCTGTATAGGATTTTGGAGTGGGGAAAAAGAGAGGGCTGAGCAGAGGGAAGGGACAGTGGTGTTCTAAAGCCATCTGTACCACCAGCTCAGGAGAATGATTTTTGTGTTCCTCTCTTCCTAAGTGCATATTCTATGACATCATATTGATAGCTTGAAATTGACCATGAGGGGCACCTGGGTGGCTTAGTCGGTTGGGCGTCCAGCTTCAGCTCAGGTCATGATCTCACATTCGTGGGTTCAAGCCCCGCGTCGGGCTCTGTGCTGACAGCTCAGAGCCTGGAGCCTGCTTCAGATCCTGTGTCTCCCTCTCTCTCTGACCCTCCCCTGCTCGCACTGTCTCTATCTGTCTCTCAAAAATAAAATAAAAAATATTTAAAAAAAAAAAAAAAAAAAAGAAATTGACCATGATGGGAGCGTTCCCACCAGGGAAACTGGCAATTGCTAAATCACAGGCCACTCATGCTCTCTCCTTTTCTTCTCTCTCTCTCTCTCTCTCTCTCTCTCTAAGAGTGAAATGGTAAACATTTATCAGCCCACCACTAGAAGGGGGCCAAAATTTATTGAGCACTTCGGGCTCAGGCACATTGTATCATCCATCTCTTATCCTCCTAGCCTCCACAACCATGGGACAAACTTTTCAAGGCTCAAAGAGATTCAGTAACTTGCCCAATGTCACCTAGCAATTAGGAGACAAGGCTCATATTCAAACCCAAGCCTGACCAAATCCAAGTTCCGTGACCTTTGCTCTCTGAATTTGGACAGCCAGGCATGGCAAGGAGGCACAAATATAGTTTGGTCACAGCCCTGGAAGGTCACCTGGGCATGAAGGGATGATGGCTCACAGAAGTGCTGGTTCTTGCTTCTCTGCCCATCCAAACTCCTCTCCCCTGGAGAATTTCCAGCTCACGCTGTCCTTAGAGACCTGGCCCAGAATTCCCATTCTACTCTCCTGGTGGCTTTACATCACGTGAACTCACAGCCAAATTATTGGAGTTGCCAAATGTCAATTTAATCTGGGTGCTGAAGGCCAATTACACAGATGCACCGCCGCGCTGAGCTGGAGGACATTTCCGAGCCATTTGACCAGAGGTAACCCCTGTGTTCCTTCCATGGTCATTGTTATTGATAGAAGCTTCCACGTAAACTAATTCCAAGGGCACACGCGAGATCTCCTGCAAACACACTGCCTCCCTGCTTCCTTCGTGTTGACCTCTCCAAAGACCTCCCTGTGTTCTCCTTCACCAAGAGGAAATCTCTCTCAACTGGGTCTGTGAAAGCCACTCGGCAGAAACAAATGATGAGGTCCATTATCAAAGATGTTCCAATTAAAAGCAATGTCCTTATTAAGATAAACTGAGTGTTTGGAAGAGTGTGTGTGTGTGTGTTTTTAAAGGTCCCTGTAGTGTTTAAGGCAACTCATGTCCTTGCCACTTAGTTGAGATCCATTCGGTCTGTTGGTTTCCCTTTTCAATCCACCATGATTGACTTTTAATCTATGGCAGTCATTCCATGACTTTCTGGAAGAAATAGCTCAGTAATAAGTCATACTCTCTCTAGAAGGATCTCTCTGGACCCTTCCTGGGAATGTAATTAAGCAACATGAGTTTTCCCTTCAGCGTGACTCCCCGCCCCTTAAATTATGTTCTGTTAAACTCGGTGAGCCGCCGTTAAGTACATGCGGGTAGAGATGGACCTCCGTTGGCTTCTCTCCCAGCCCAAGTGGCTGGAGGCCTCCTCTACGGCTTTCAGCCTTTGGGTCGGAGTGGTTTTGAGAGAAGTAGCCTCTGGCTCCTTGGTAACCAGTGGAAACTGTCAAGGAAGGAGTATTTCAGCTTGAAAGGTGTGTGGCTTATGACTGAGAAGAGCTGAGTACACTCTCCAGCTAGGGAATAAATACTGCGAATCTAAATGAGTTTTGTCCTTGATTTGTTGTGGGGATCTGGCCAACTCACTCCTGGTCAGAGCTGGACCTCAGATTTCCTGTCTATGAATTGTGGGTGTTGGGCTTCAGGAGGGGTGGACAAATCCAATGACTTCAGAGGCACGGCAGGTAGAAGAATTTAGGGAACAGAGTGTGTACGCCCCACCTAAGAGAAAGCTGGTAACAATATCAACGATTGTGTAAATAATAGTAATAACAGTGAACACAGTGTAACACTTCTCATCTCAGGCACTTATCCGAAATACTCGTATTAGCTTCGTGTGTTTCTCATGGCACTCTGATGGTAGGTCCCATCTCCACTTACAAATGAGGAAACTGAGGCACAGAGATGTTCAGTAACTTGCCCAGAGTCACACAACTGATAAAAGAAAAAGAATTCTCTGTGGGTAGGATTTGGGGACACCGTGCCAATTTTCAACCTCTTGATTGTGTCTCTAAAGTCCTTCCAGCCCTAACACTCTGAATCTCTATTAAAAAGCAAAATTGGAATAAATCCCACTTGATCATAATGGATAATACTTTTTATATGCTGTAGATGCTGGTGAGGGTGTGGAGAGACAGACACTCTCCTACACTGTTGGTGGGAATGTAAACTGGTGCAGCCGCTCTGGAAAACAGTGTGGAGGTTCCTCAGAAAACTATCAATAGAACTCCCCTATGACCCAGCAATAGCACTGCTAGGGATTTACCTAGGGGATACAGAAGTGCTGATGCATAGGAGCACATGTACCCCAATGTTCATAGCGGCACTTTCTACAATAGCCAAATGATGGAAAGAGCCTAAATGTCCATCACCTGATGAGTGGATCAAGAAGATGTGTATATATATACAATGGAGTACTACATGGCAATGAGAAAGAATGAAATCTGGCCATTTGTAGCAAAGTGGATGGACCTCGAGGGTGTCATGCTAAGCGAAATAAGTCAGGCAGAGAAGGATAGATACCATATGTTTGCATTCATAGGTCTAACAGGAGAGACTTGGCAGGGGACCATGGGGAGAGGAAGGGGGAAAGAGAGCTGGGGAGAGAGAGGGACACAGATCAAGGGAGACTACTGAATACTGGAGACGAACCATGGACTGAAGGGGGAGGGGGTGGGAGGGAGGGGGTGATGGTCATGGTGGGGGGCACTTGTGGGGAGAAACACTGGGTGTTATATGGAAACTAATTTGAAAATAAACTATTAAAAAATAAAAAATCCAGGAGTCAAAATTCTAAGTAACAAGTAGCATTTATGGAGTAGTTATTTGCCAAACCCCTTATAAGCACCCAGAGTTACGCATCCATGAATCTGCCCAACCCTGTTTTATGGAAGAATAACTAAAATTCAGTATGCAATGGACGGGGCCACGGTCACAGAGCTAGGAGGTGGCAGCACTGGGGCTTTCCTACCAGCCTGAACATGCTATAGACTCAAGGAGGGGGCCCTCAGATGCTGCTGTTGTTTTAACTTTTATTTATTTATTTATTTATTTATTTATTTATTTATTTATTTATTTAATTTAGAGAGACAGAGAGAGAGCAGGGGAGGGGCAGAGAGGCAGAATCCCAAGGTGGCTCTTTACTGTCATCACAGACCTGACGTGGGGCTTAAACTCAGAGATTATGACCTATGCCCAAATCAACATTTGTTTGTTTGTTTGTTTGTTTGTTTTTCTTCTCTTTGAGAGATAGGCGTAAGCAGGGGAGAGGCAGAGAGAGAGGGAAACACAGAATCCAAAGCAGCCTCAAGGCTCTGAGCTGTCAGCCCAGAGCCTGATGTGGGGCTCGTAGGCAGGAACGGGAGATTATGACCTGAGCCGAGGTGGGAAGCTTAATGGACTGAGCCACCCAGGTTCCACCTGCTGTTTCTATAAATGAAGTTTTATGGGAACAGAGCCATGCATGTTTCTTTACACATTGCCTGGGGCTGTTTTCCCACCACAGACCAAATGGGCCAAGTTTGCAGGCCCCAGACTGGAAGTGCAGTGGAAGGCTGTGGAGACCGAGAGGCACGTGCCGGCTCTTACCAACGTCAGGGTGGAAAAGGGGACAGGGAGAGATTAGCAGAGGCATTTTCAATGGGTGGGGAGATAAAAAGAGAAAGAGTTCCAAATTTGGACAAAGACAACGCCGGCAAGAAAACCCCCAATGTGGGGGGAAAACGAGCTGAGAACGTTTGCTCTGGGCTGTAGATGGCATTTGTTTCTTTCTCTCTTTTTTAATGGTTGTTTATTTTTGAGAGAGAAAGAAAGCATGAGCAGGGGAGGGGCAGAGAGAGAGGGAGACCCAGAATCTGAAGGAGGCTCCAGTCTCCGAGCTGTCAGCACAGAGCCCAACATGGGGCTCAAACCCACAAATCATGAGATCATGACCTGAGCCGAAGTCGGACGCCTAACTGATTGAGCCACCCAGGCGCCCCTGGAGATGGCTTTTCTACAAGGCAAGAGATTGAGATCCTGCCTCTGCTTTTGAAAGGGATGTTGTTACAGTTCAACTAATCAATGCTTTATTCACCAGGAGAAGGACCCCAGCCATGGAATGGAATGTGCTGGAAGTTCAAGGAAGGGGAACTGGATTTCAGATGGGCGGGTGGGGATGGGGAGCCTTTCCTTTCATTCACTTATTCCTTGTCTCAGACATTCATCAAACACCCACGGTGTACCAGGCATCACACACGGCACCCTGGGGGGGAGGGCGCAGAGAATGTTCAGGAGAGCAGGGCTTATGAAAACATGAGAAATGTATAGAGAAAAGAGAAAAAAGAGTGACAGAGAGAGAGAGAGAGAAACATAAGTGGGAGAAAAGGGAAACCAAGCAGCAAAATAATAGAAATAGGGAGGGAACGCAGATAAGAGACGAAATGGAAGAATAAGTTAGAGCTGGGAACTTCTGTAAATCATTTCCTACATTGTTTCCCTCTGGGATGTTCACAGAACTCTGTTCGGCCATTGTTCACAGATCTTAAGTCTCTCTAAACCCGGAGGAGGAGTTCAGAGGGTTTGGTCTGCTTGGTTCTAAAGGGGGAGGAGTCAGGAGCCCAGGATGCTGCCTAATGGGGTGCCCAACATTAACTTGGTCATGAATGAGGCCACCGGCAGAGAGTTTCCCACTGTGGGTTTTCAGGCAAAGAATGAAAGGAGTACCTCGTCTGAGGACAGCTGAATGTAGAGTGGTGTGGAACAGCAGACTATCAGATCTGGAAGGGACGAATGACGGGAGGGGGGGAAGAGGATGAGAGGGGATGATGGTGATGTAGCAGGAAACTAGGATTGCTTGGTTTAATATATTCCGGGCGCTGTGTTCATCTCTTAACTCCCCCGATAGCCCTCTGAGACATATTACCCCATTTCTCAGAGGAGAAAACCAAGGCTCTGGAAAGCAAAACTACTCACCCAAGCTGAAAGCTAGGGCAGAGCTGGAATTTGAACTCATCTCTCAGAGTCCTGAGCCCACTCAGTGGAAGTGATTCTCTAAGTAAGGGCCCTAGATCATCAGCATCACAATCACCCCACAGAGGAGCCGTTTAAACTGCAGATTCCCAGGCCCCACCCAGATTCACAGAATCCGGATCTCAGGGGGAGGACAGCCTGAGATCCACATTTCCAGCCAGATGATTTCTACATTTGCTGAGGTTTGGGTACTAACCATAAAAGACAGATTCCAATCCCGTTCTTAAACTGTGATCCGTGGACAGCTTTCCAAGAGTCCACAACCTACTGATAGTACACTGGAGCATTGTTCAGCACGTGCCCACCCCCTTTCTTCTCTGTGGGGAAGTGTTGGGCCCACTGACTTTTTTAGACCTTTTGATTTACTTTGGCCAATAAAATGTGCACATACAGGAGGTAACAGTACCTCGAGCCAAGTTTGCGTGGCAGACCTGGTCTCCCAAGTGTCCACCATCACCACGGAAAGAATACACTCCACAAGGCAGGTTGCCTTTCCAGCCTGGGCTCCAGAGTTGGACACTTGAAGTAGAGCTGAATGGTCCCAAAACCTGGAGCCAAGCGCAGCCAACCCATAATCGGAAACTAAAATGCCCCCGCCAACCCATATACATGCCGGTCACACGAGCAAGAAAGACATGCTTGTTGTCAACCACTGGGTTTGGATATGATTTGTTACACAGCAATAGCTGACCAATACACCTAAACTATAAACCCTATACTGTGTGTCCACTTTTCTGGAGAGAGGGTACACATACCTATCAACAAATTCTCAAGGGACCAGGGACCCCAACAAGTATTAAGGGCCACAGATCTGCTTAAAGTTCTTCCCCATCCTCAGTAGAACCTCAGGGGTTCCCAGGCTTGAGCTGAAGGAGTTTTCACTGTCCCTCCTTGCCCATTAGAATGCAGATGTTTCTCCAAGCCTTCATCTTTAAGTGGTCCAGACTGAATATGCTGTAGGAGTTTTGAGAAGGGGGCCTGGGTGATGGTCTTAGGGCTCATTCTCAAATCCTCTCAAAATACCCCCCAAATACGAAAAACAAAACAAGAGGAATCATTAAACAACAGTGAGTCATTTTATACAATTTTCCCATTCTAGTCTCTAATTGCTTATCCATTTATCTCTCCAGTGGAAAGAAATTTCTCTCTGCCTCTGTGAAGAACATAGAAACAGCTCAGTCAGTGTGTTGCCAGAGACCTAAAAACTTAAAAATATTATGCCCCAGTTCGGCTTCTATATAAACAAGTATATCCAGAACCTATACCCAACACCTCAATCATGAAAATTATGTTAACATGTCACAGGACATTAATCTTTTTCAAGATCATTGGGCAATATTTTTAGGAGTTTATGAGCACACAATTTACTTTTCTTTTCTCGGACTGCAGTTAGTGAAGTAACAGCTCCAGGGACCCCTTCTAGAAGCAGCAAGGTCCCGGAGGAAGATATGAAACAGCCCAGCCACGTCTCCATTTGTTTTACGTCACTGCTCACCTCCCACCTGGACTTGGAGGCCATGCAGTGCAGCCTGGTAGCAATCCCTTTTCCTGCCCTGGCCTCATTCCTGCGGCTGGTGTGGGTCCAGGGCTTCAACACGGATGGATGGGTTCTGGCCAGTCAGGGGACGCAAGTGAACTTGAACCGAGTCCAGCTAGCAGGATTTCTGATTGCCAGGACAACCTGGTGCCTTCAAGGAGGGCAGGATTCAGGTGGTGATTCAGGGGGTAACAGGGAAGAGAGGGAGAAGGGGCAGGTGCATTTCCTACCGTAATCGAGGGCTAACTGGAGACTTGGGAGGGGCTTCCTGGGTGTTGTGGGAGGAAGTGGCAAAGCTTCTCTTCTCCGCTGTCCTCCCATAGTGGCCAGACCCTCTGTGCTTTTGGGTGTTGATGCATCTCTTGTTCGTCAAAGCAGTCATATAGGCTGAGTTTAGATCCACATGTTCTTTGGAGGCAGGATCGTAAAGAGATAATCATGGTAAGATGGGGCCCAGGGGCACCTTGATGTCTTCCCCAACCAGGATGTTCACCCAGGCCTCAGTCAGAGCTTTGCACTGGGATTCTGTTATGTAGGCATGATTGATTGTATCATTGGGCTGAGAGCACCTGCCTCAAAGCCTCAACTTTCTTTTTGTTTTAATGATTCTTTATTTTTGAGAGCGTGTGAGCAGAGGAGGGGCAGAGAGAGAGGGGGCAGAGGATCCGAAGGGGGCTCTGCCCTGACAGCAGAGAGCCCAACGTGGGGTTCGAACTCACAAACCGTGAGATCATGACCTGAGCCAAAGTCGGACCCTCAACCCACTGAGCCACCCAGGCGCCCCTCAAAGCCTCAACCTTCTCATCACGGGGTTGGCCTTTCCAGATTGACCAACCGCCTGCTGAAACTATGCAGGGAACAACCAGGAGCTACATGACAAAGTCAGCACGGGCCTGAGGGCCTACCATGATTAACAGAGACAATCCGATCACCGGGGAAATTCCAGGAGTTTGGAACTCCATCTTAGGAACCAGGCACAAAGGCCAGCCAAATTCTTTATTATATAACATGCATATACATATATGTGCATTATATGAATACATAAATCCTACATTTACTTGTTCTATTTGTATAGTGTATATATTGGAAAGATACACTCCAACATGTTAATAGTAATTTCCTCCAGGTGAAGAGATTCAGAAGCATTGTTGTTCTTTTTTGTTTGTTTTGAGAGAGAGAGAGCATGTGCAATCGAGGGGGCCAGAGGGAGAGAATCCTAAGCAGGATCCACGCTCAGTGCAGAGTCCCACATGAGGCTTGGTCCCACGACCCTGGGATCATGACCTAAGCCAAAATCAAGAGCGGGGTGTTCATCTGACTGAGCCACCCAGGCGCCCCCCCCACCCCTTTTTCATTTTTATTTGCCAGTATAGTGGTTAAGAACACAGATCACATTCCTGTTCCATCGACTGGGTGACTTCTGTGGACTTCAGTTTCTTCTTTTGCTGCATGGAATTTATAACAATGGTTCCTACCCCAGGGCTCAGCTGCTGTGGACAGAGCCTACAGCAGCACCTGGGAATTGATACTTAGTTATTATCGGGTCATTACTGTGATGACCACTGTTAACGTTTTTGTAACTCACCTCATTGTCTATAAGTCACCTGGGAAATGATATCTATTGAGCCACCTATGGCATGAAGGGCCATGGGTGCTCCAGACCTGAGAGAGCTGCACCCCTTGATGCCTCCAGAAACTTCCAACCACCCGGGAGAGATACACTGACCCACCAGAGGGTATAGGCTAGCTCGTGCCCAGGACTGTCATCTTTTGAGATGCTGGTTGGCACCAGAAAGCAGAGGCAAATGCAGGGCCGGGGAGGCTTGGGGAGTTGGGGAGTGGCAGCTGGGCCCAGAGCCAGGAGTGGCCTTGGAAAGCAGACCCTTCCCGCTCTCCTACCCCTTGTGGGCTCACGTCTCCCACTGCCTGGCACATGCGATCCCTTAGGGGTGTAACCTTCACAGGCACCCTGTGAGCTACACCATCAAGACTCATTTCACAGATGGGGAAACTGAGGCTCACAGAGGCGGTCACATGGCCAAGTTCACCGGGTTAGTAAGTGAAGAAGTCGGGATTCAAACCCAGTTCAGGGGCACCTGCGTGATTCAGTAAGTTAAGCATCTGGCTTTGGCTTAGGTCATGATCTTATGGTTTGCAAGTTCGAGCCCATTAAGGGGTTCCTTGTTTTCCCTCTCCCTTTTTGCCCCTCCCCGGCTTGTGCTCTCTCTCTCTCCCTCTCTTTCTCTCTCAAAAATGAATAAGAAACAAAACAAAAAACAGTTTACAAGCAAGTACAGCAGCCCCTATAGCTGGACCTTCAGCAGCAAGGCAGGATGGAGCCATGTGGCTGGTGGATGGAGGTATCTCCTTTTCTTTCAGGGACCAGAATCTTTTCTCTCCGCTGGTCTCTGGAAGACTGTTCAGAACTGCATCTCAGTATCTGATTGTAACAACCTAAGGAACAGTGAGAGAAACAAAACAAAACAAAATCCAGAAACACCACGTACTTAAAGATGGAACATTAGTGTGCATTCAAGTACCCGGGGAGTGGGGGTACTTGACACACATGTTTGTTGGGGAAAGATACAGTTCTGGGTTTTTTTTTTTAAATCATATAATTTTGAATTTAGAATTAGATATACCTGAGTCTAAATGGCATCTCCAAGGCCATTCTCTGAACCACAATTAAGTAAGATTTCCCACCGGAAATGAACAAAGGGAGGAAATTAACATGTGCTTACTTGTGTCCTGTAAATATCAGTACTGTGCTAAATGATTGGTATGCATTGTCTCATTAAACCACAACCACTCCAGGATGAAGCTGCTATTATGAACCACTTCACAGAGGGGGAAACTGAGGCGAAATGACTTGCCCATTTTCCTAAGTCCCTACCAGTACTGCCCTTCCTCTCCCCGGAACAAACTGGGGGTGGCTAGAGGGAAGGCGGGTAGGGGCACAGACGAAGTAGATGAAGGGGGTTAAGAGGTACAGATTTCTACCTGTAAAATGAATAAGTCAACAGGGATGAAAAATCCAGCCTAGGGAATGCAGTCAATAATATTGCAATAACGTCACATAGTTATTGATGGTGACAGCTGATGTATAGAATTGTATCATCATTAGGTTGTACATCTGAAATTCATGTAACATTGTAAGTCAACTACGCTTCAATAAAAAAAATAAAGTAAAAAGACACAGGGAGAACAATGCCTGCTTCACGTGGGCTGCTGAGTCCCACAGACCCGGGGTTGAAACCTGACATTGCTTCTTGCCTGGAACAATGTGGGACAAGCATTTTCTCAGACCTCCTTTCCCACCTCTGCAAGACCAGAGCAATAACACTTCTGTAACAGGACTGTCATGATACTCAGGGGAAGGTCACATCTACCAAGCACGGGAGCAGTCCCTGGCACAGGTGGCCACCCAATCGATATCGTGGATGTGGCTGTGCCCAGACCTTGAACACAAAAGAGGGGTCAACAGACTCATCCTCACCACACCTTCTGGCCGCAATAAGGGGAAAGTCATAAGCGGGAAGAGATGCCATATTTGCTTCCAAAAAGCTCATAGTCTTAACCATTAGAGCAGAAAGACCATAGAAATGGAAAGCAATGAGAAGAAACCATCTATAATTGTATGAGTCAGGATGTAGGGGAAAAGAATACCAACTCTAATTAGCTTTTAAAATGCATCTGTTGGTTCATGAAATGGAAGAGTCTGTTCAATTTCAAACGGTCAGTATAGTGGCTAAGAGGTTGGGATGGCACACCCTCAGGTCTAGTTTGATCAAGGTGTAGCAACACTATCAGGTCCAACATCTTTCTATAACAAATGATCTGTCATGCTGCCTTTACAATTCTGAAATAAAATTCAGATAAGATAATCCACCAAAATAAAAAAAGATAATCCACCCATCATAATAGAAAATCAATATAGTGTCCTCTGTATTACCAAGGAAAGAAAACAGAACAGACTTATAATAAAAACACACGTCTACTTCTTTGGGGAAATACCCAAGAGTGAAATTACTGGATCATAGGGTAGTTCTATTTTTAAGTTTCTGAGGAAACTCCATACCGCCTTTCCCATGACTGCGCCAGTTTGCATTCCCATCAACACCACACGAAGGTTCCTTTTCTCCACCTACTCGCCAACACTTGATATTTCTTGTGTTTTTGATACTAGCCATTCTGACAGGTGTGAGGTACTATCTCAGTGTGGTTTTGACTTGCATTCCCCTGATGATGAGTGATGTTGAACATCTTTTCACGTGTCTGTTGGCCATTTGTGTGCCTTCTTTGGGAAAAAGTGTCGTGAGGTCCTCTGTCCCCTTTTAATTGGATTATTTTGGAGGTGCTGAGTTGTATACGTTCTTTATATATTTTGGATGTTAACCCCTTATCAGATATGCCATTTGCAAATATCTTCTCTCATTCCATATGTTGCCTTTTCATTTTATTGAGTTTCCTTCACTGCCCAAAAGGTTTTATTGTGGTGTAGTCCCAACGGTTTATTTTTGCTTTTGTTTCCCTCACCCAAGGAGTCATAAATATGTTGCTTAGGCCGGTATCCAAGAGATCACTGCCTGTGCAGGAGTCCTCTGGTTTCGTGTCTTACATTTAGGTCTTTAGTCGGTTTTGAGTTCCGTGTCGTTCCGCGCACAGTGTGAGAACGCGGTCCAGTTTCATTCATCAGCATGTAGCTGTCTGGTTGTTGCAACACCATTAACTGAAAAGACTGCCTTTTCCCCCCAGTGGATATTTTTGCCTCCCTTGTCACAGATTCACTGACCATAGAAGCATGGATTTATTTCTGGGCTCTCTGTCCTGTTCCGTTGAGCTCTGTGTCTATTTTTAGGCCAGTACCACACCATTTTGATCCAGTGATTCCGTTACTGGATATCTACCCAAAGAACATGGAAACACTAATTCAAAAGAATACCTGCTCCCCCATGTTTACTGCGGCATTATTTATGACTGCCAACGCATAGAAGCAACCAAACGTCCATTCGTAGATGGGGAGATAAAGAAGATGTGGTCCATATACACAGTAGACTATTACTCGGCCACACAAAAGAATGAAATTTGGCCATTTGCAACAACATGGTTGGACCTAGTGGGCATACTTTAAATGGAACATCCGAGATAAGCAAATACCATCTAATCTCAATCATACGGGGAGTCTAAAAACAAAATAAATGAACACACAAAGAAACAGACTCATAGATATAGACAACACACTGGTGGTTGCCAGAGGGGAGGGGGAGCGGAGGGAGGGGCGAAACAGATGAAGGGGATTAAGAGGTGCAAACTTCCGGTGGCAAAATAAATAAGTCACAGAGATGAGAAGCACCACACAAGGAATATAGTGAACAATATTGTAATAATGGTGACCACACAGGGCATGGGAAGCCCTGAGTACTGTACAGAACTGTTCAATGTCACATGCCTGAAACTAACATAACATTGGGGGTCAGTTACTCTGCAGTAATAAAATCTATATAATAAAAAATACACAGGTCAGCATGTAAATGTTCATGTCCAACGCTACTTGAAGAAAATAAAAGCTTGCACATTCAAGAGATGTGAAAAGATATTTACCTTTATATTGTCAATAGAGTTACATTATATTTAACATTAGAATCATCTTACATAGGCATGGGCCTACATACAACTATCATTTCCCAGTCTTGGTTTTTCACACCCAAATTTCATGGAATGTATGTATCTGTTGATATACGTTGATGTTTATATAGAAAAAAATTTATTTCTGTCTCCAAAGTTCAATGTGACATTTTACTTTATTTTTTTAATTTTTTTAACTTTTATTTATTTTAGAGAGAAAGAGAGAGATGGATCATGAATGGGGGAGAGGCAGAGAGAGAGGAAGACACAGAATCCGAAGCAGGCTCCTGGCTCTGAGCTGTCAGCACACAGCCCGACATGGGGTTGGAACCTACAAACTGTAAGATCATGACCTGATTCAAAATCAAGAGTAGGATGCTCAAGCAACTGAGCCACCCAGGAACCCCATAACTTTCTTACTTTAAAATAATGAAGGGGAACCTAGGTGGCTCAGTTGGTTAAGCATCCAACTTCAGCTCAGGTCATGATCTCACCATTCGTGAGTTTGAGTTCTGCGTTGGGCTCTGTGCTGACAGCTCAGAGCCTGGAGCCTATCTTTAGATTCTGTGTCTTCTTCTCTCTCTGCCCCTCCCCTGCTCACACTCCCTCTCTTTCTCCCTCTCTCAAAAATAAATAAATGTTTAAAATAAAATAATGAAAATGAAGGCTTCTGCTTCTGGGAAGATGTGATATATGTCCTTTTTCCTAGAAACCCTGGATGTTATATGTAAAAACAAACATGAGAAGACTTTGAAACGTAGAGGGAAGAAGACAGATAAGCTAAGGACCTTCAGAAGTGGGGAGGGGTGCATCAGTGAGCAGTCTGAGACTTCTCCCAGCTTCGAATCTCCCAAAGTGGGAGCTGAAGAAGCAGGCGACTCAGAAACCAACCAACTGGTGCAGACCAAAAACCGCTCTCACCAAAAACTGCCTAGCAGGACAGAAGGCTTTTAAACACTGACTACTCTCCTGGACCCAAACACAGAAAATTTCGTAGCTACCCCCACACCCACCCCGGCAAAGACTGACAGGGAGCTGAGACGTCCACCTTTATGAAGCTGTAATGAGGTCCCCCAACACCCCAGCTGGGCTGGTAGCAGAGAGGGTGAGGTACGGAGCCAGGACTTCTGTCCTTGCCAGCCAGCAACGAGCTGTCCCTGGACTTCCCCTCCAGCTGGCAGAAATGAGGAGTCCTCCCCCCCCCCCTCCAAGGGACACCTGAGGAAGCCTTATGAAGAATCAGGAACGTCCCACTGCTCAGGAGCAATGAGGCCACCCCCACCTCGGTGTCAGTGGATACCATCTGGCAGCTGGGACCCACCCCCCAGAAGTAACAGGAACAATGGCAGCAAGTTTGGGCTTCTACTTACTCTGGCCGTGACTGGGTGGCATCTCTACCACATGCCCTGCCAAAGCTGTGTCAGTAAAAGCCAGCTAAGGGGCGTCTGGGTGGCTCAGTCAGTTAACCATCTGACTCTGGCTCAGGTCACGATCTCACAGTTCATGGGTTCGAGCCCTGCATCAGGCTGTGTGCTGACAGCTCAGAGCCTGGAGCCTGCTTCAGATCCTGTGTCTCCCTCTCTCTCTGTCCCTCCCCCGCTCACGCTCTGTCTCTGTCTCTCTCAAAAATAAATAAATTTTAAAAAAACATTTAGAAAAAAGGAAAAACCAGCTAAAATCAAAGGTTCGAATAAAATTCAGAGTCTTGTAATATGATACAAAAAGTCCAGGCTTCAATCAAAAATCACTGGCCGGGGCACCAGAAGGGCTCAGTCGCTTAAGCATCGGACTTTTGCTCAGGTGGTGTTCTTGTGGTTCACGAGTTCAAGCCCTTCATTAGCCTCTGTGCTGACAACTTAGAGCCTGGAGCCTGCTTCAGATTCTGTGTCTCCTTCGCTCTCTTCCCCTCCCTAACTCAGTCTCTCTCTCTCTCAAAAATAAATAAATACAAAAAATTTTAAAAATTAAAATGATCACCTGTCATAGCAAGAACCAGAAAGATCTCAACCTGAGTGAAAAACAGACTACCAATAGGTGTCAACACCAAGACGCCGTGAGATGCTGGAATGATCCATGATGATTTTTAAAAGGCCTTGATGCAAATGCTTCCATGTGCAATTACGAATATGCTGGAAACAAGTGAAAAAAATAGAAAGCCTCGACAAAGAACTAGGGCATCTCAGCAAAGAAATGGAAGATGTAAAAAAAGAAACACATGGAAATTTTAGAACTGAAAAATAGAATAACCGAATTAAAGAACTCAGTGGGTCGGCTAATAGCAGAATGAAGGGGACAGAGGAAAAAATATCAGTGAACTGAAATACAGCATAATAGAAATGACCCAGTCTGAACCACAGGGAGAAAACAGACTGGGAAAAAATAAACAGAGACTTAGGATCTATGGAACTTTGATAAAATAGCTAATCCTTGTGGGGTGCTTGGGTGGCTCGGTTGGTTAAGTCTCAGACTCTTGATTCAGCTCAGGTCATGATCCCAGGGTCGTGGGACGGAGCCCCATGTCAGGATCCTCACTGAGCGTGGAGCCTGCTTGAGATTCTCCCTCCCTCTCCCTCTGCCCTTCCCCAACTCACATGCTAGAGCTTGTTTTCTGTCTCTTTCTCTTTATAAAAAAAATTTTTTTTAAAGGGAGGGGGCCCTTGAGTGGCTCAGTTGGTTAAGCTTCTGACTTCAGCTCAGGTCATGATCTTGGATTCCTGAGTTTGAGCCCTGCATCGGGCTCTGAGCTGGCGCCTGCTTCGGATTCTGTGTCTCCTTCTCTCTCCGCCCTCCCCTGCTCATGTTCTGTCTCTCTCTGTCTCTCAAAAATAAACATTAAAAAAAAAAAAAAGGGCACCTGGGTGGCTTAGTCCATTAGGCGTCCAACCCCGGCTCAGGTCATGATCTTGTGGTTCATGAGTTCCAGCCCCGCACTGGGCTCTGTGCTAAGAGCCGGGAGCCTGGAGCCTGCTTCAGATCCTCTCTCCGCCCCTCCCCCATTTATACTCTGTCTCTGTCTCTTGGGGAAAAAAAAACAAGAAACAAACAAACAAAAAAAGCTACTAAAAAAAAAAAAAAGAAAGAAAGCTGAGTGAACCAAAGACACATCCAAATTAAATTTCTGAAAACCAAAGGCAAAGAAAAAAATTCGAAAGCAGCCAGCCGGAGAAAATGTTTGTGTGATTCATGTTCATCGCAGGTAAAGCCGTCGCTGATTCCGATTCATGTTCGCATAGGATTCCGTGGTATCAAAACAGCACAGGTTGATGAGCCATTCCGTTACTCAGGGGCATATGATTTGTTCCCACTTGCAGCTACTAGAGAACAAATCTGCTGTAAAGATACTTGTGGACGTCTTTGGTGAACGTAGGCATTTCCGTTGGGTGCGTACGTTGAGTGGAGTTGCTGGATCAGAGGGGCGGTGTATATGTTCAGCTTTAATAGAAAGTGCCAGAGTGCTTTCCAAAGCGTTCCAGTTGGTCCACATCTTTGAGACAACCAGCGACACTGGACGAGTTTCTGAACTTGCCCTAGTAGCCGTCCAGCCTTCCCCGGCCATTGACTGGTCCAAGGACGGCGCAAAGTCCTCCCTCCCTCCCCACTTTCACCTCTACTGAGCAGAGGCATGCCCCGCCCCCCGCCTTTCTGGCTCCCTCCAGCTTAGCCTGAGGAACTAAGCTTTCAGCAATGTTCATCATATCCATCCTGTAACCAATCAGTGATGGGGGACGGGGTCCCACACTCTCATTGGCTGGACCTCGGTCACATGCTCATCCAGCCGGTGGTTTAGTCAACTCCGCCTGAGCTTATAATGAGAAATGAGGAAAAAGATTTCCAAGACCAAAATCGTGCTGCTGTTACTAGAAGCGTTGCTGGGTAGCAAGAAGATCCGTGTCCATTCCAAAGGCCCTACACTAAACCTTGTGATGTAGACAGGGTTCTGTAAGAGACTCGGAATATGAAGGATTTCAGAATCAGGACCCAAACAGAAATTAGGAGACAAGTCTTGGAAGGTGACATTTATAAAGGATAAACATAAAGCTTTATACTTAGGTCTTAAAAATTGCATGTGTACAAATGGATTTTGTAAAAGCGCCCATGTAAAATCGGTGGGACTTTTTGGTCAGACCAGACTCAGTGCAAGTCAGACCTGCATGGCTATGGATATAAAAGCTAAAACTTCTCAAGGCCAAGTTAACAGAGGTACAGTGTCTAAATGAGGGAGGTGATGATGCCATGCTTGGAATACTTAATTTTGTTCTGGTTCTCCTCCAATTATAAAGGACAGCAAGAGAGTATCCAGGTAGATGGAAGGAGCCTGAAACCAGTTTTGTGCAATGTGATTGAGGAAACACTTGTGAGAAAAGATTCCATGCGTTCTGCAAGACCAAAGAATGTAAGCTTAGAGACCCAGCTGTTAACACAAGGATGAAGCTCCTACCAATTGTCTGGAGACGTTTCCCAGGTGAAAACTGACAGATCACTTTTTAAGAATGTCATAGCTTGTCTGTGCCAACTTGGTGAGAGGGGCAAAATCAGTAGAGGCTCTGTGTGCTCTCTTGGTCTGTCTGTCTATCTGTCTGTCTGTCTGTCTCTCTCTCTCTCTCTCTCTCTCTCTCTCTCTCCTTCCCATTTTACCTATAAGAAATTTACAAGTCTTAGCTCTACTGCCCAGTTTCAAATCTCTTTCCAAGCAAGATTCACAGTTTGCAAATTAGTAACAGCATGATGACTCTCTGTTCACGTTGGAGTATGTGTTAGTTAGTTATTGCCGTGTAACAAGCCATCCTGCAAAACCAATGTCTCAGAACAACAAGGGTTTATTCAGCTCACAAGTCTGTGGGTCAGCGAGATGGTTATGTTTAGCCAGGCAGTGATTGGCTAAACTCTGGGAACAGACTGGTTAGATTTGGTCGGCCCACAATGGCTTTGGTTGGGACAGTGTGTTTCTGCCGCGTATGTCTCTCATCCTCCAGCAGGTTCGCCTGGACTTATTCACATGGCAGCTGGTCTAGGTTTCCAAGAGAATGAGGAAAAAAAAAATCCTGTAAGTTGTTTTGAGGCCTGAGTCAGAACTTGGGTATCGTCACTTCCGCCTCGATCTCCCGGTCAGAGTAGGTGCAAGGGCATCCTGATCCAAGGAGTGGGAAAATAGATTCCGCCTCCTGATGGGAGGGCCCTCCAAAGTCTCATTACAAGGGGTGTGGGTCCAGGGAACCTTGAGTTGGAATATTAATGTAGTCGATGCCATAGCCAACATCGAGGAAGAAAGTCCATCAAGTTCTACCTTTGATTGCCATCCCTGGCCAGAGAGTTAGAGTTCTGTCTACCCTTTAATCTTCCTAGTGCAGAATACCTATTACACTGGATCCCCAATCGCAGAGAAGCCTAAGGGCACATGCATGCACCAGGCATTTTATTATGCTAAGGGATAAGGAGGTAATAAGCAGGGACTTCGCCCTCAAGTTCAGCAGGGGAGTCACATATATAAAAATGAGGGGCGCCCAAGTGGCTCAGTCGGTTAAGCATCTGACTTCAGCTCAGATCATGATCTCATGGTTTTGTGAGTCTGAACCCCACATTTGGCTCTGTGCTGACAGCTCGGAGCCTGGAGCCTGCTTCAGATCCTGGGTCTACCTCTCTCTCTGCCCCTCCCCCATGCATGCTCTGTGTCTCTCTCTCTCTCTCTCTCTCTCTCTCTCTCTCTCTCTCTCTCTCTCTCTCTCTCTCTCTCTCTCTCAAAAATAAATAAACATTAAAAAAAAATTTTAAACCAAGTGATGAGTACCATAGACAAGCAATGCTCAAAATTTAGTGGCAGCGCAAAGAATAGAATTCACTGTTAAATCCAACAGAGAAGGGACTGCAGAGGAAGAGCTGTGAGCGGGACGGAGGAGGACTTTTCTGGGCAGGCGAGGCAGGGAAGGCGTGCCAGGGAGAGGGGACAGCATGGACAGAGACACGGAGGCTTGGAATAGGATGCTGAGTTCACAAAACAGCAGGTACGGCGTAGGTGGGGGCCAGGGAGAAATAACAGAGGTGAGCGCAGCTACGGGCTGGAGGTGGAGGAGGGCGCTGGGTGCCCTGCGCTGAAGTTGAACTTTATCCTCCGGGCCCTGGGAAGAGACCCCAGGCGACGATTAGGCAGCAGGGTGAGCTGGTCAGATTTGCCTTCTAGAAAGATTTGGCATTGCTGGTGGAGGAGCAGCCCGACTAGGAGCTCGGCAGGGAGAGAGGGGGAGTCCTCTTTGGGTCTGTTGATACTGATGGGGCACAGAGTCCAAGGTGGGGCTTCCAGGGGGGATGGGAATCAGGCCTCAGAGCCAAATGCAGGAGACTGGGAGTCCCGAGGCAGGCAGGGGCCCCAGGGGAAGGCAGTCCCATCCTCTCTAGAATTTTCACACTTTTTTTCTGGATCTCTCAACCAGCATTTCTCTCTCCTCTCCCCCACACGCCCTGGAAGCCAGAACCCAGATCTTCCAGCGCTCGGGTGGGGAGGGAGGCGCACAGAAAATTCCACCGGGGGCCGTGCTTTCTGATGGGCAGTTTCTAAAAAGTGTCACAGCCTCCGATTTCAGCCAAGTGCCCTTTTGCTCCTTGCTCTGCCCCCCTTGCATGCGCGCGCGCGCACACACACACACACACACACACACACACTCCACACCATCTCCCACGGCCTGGAACGGCAGCATTTCAGCATCTCTGCACGGATCTGTGTTTTTCTGTCAGGGCCATCTGTCGCTGACTCTGCTGTAAATCTTGTGTTTCCTTGCCATATGGCCTAATTAATTACTTCAAGGCACAAAGGACCCCACCGCACCACAGGCTGAAAGCCGGCTGCTCACTAAGGAGCTATTTGCCCCGATGCAGCCAGGGCCTGGCTACTGCATCCTGTCACCCAGCTCCCACGGCAAGACCTGAGTGGCCGGAGCCCCCGTTCCCTGCGGCAGCATCTGACAGCAGCCTGGCGGTGGCAAGGCCCTTACGGGGACACGGGTGGCATTTACGTACAACAAGGCCACTCACCATCTATTCCCATCGGGGAGAGTGAGTGTCTATTAACTCAACCTTCACTCCCAACATCATTTATCATCACGTAACCACTGAGTCGAGAAAGCTCTGCGTACCCGCCCTGGAGAGCGGGAGGAATTACGGTGGTTACGCCCGCAGAAAGCTGGGATATTGAATGAGCCCCACCCCCAACATTTAGCCTCCACATTATAAACAAGGGGGATCAGATGAGCACGTAGTTCCTTGCACCTCAAGCTTGCCGGGACTCCTTCGCCTAACCAACAAATATTCAGTCCACAACCAGCCCCGTGCTAACTGCTGAAGACAGACAGCCTCTGACAGGCAGACGTGGCCCTTCTCATGGAGCTTGCTCCTGAAGGAGCCAGAACCATGTATGTGCACACGCTCTCTCTCTCTCTCTCTCTCTCACACACACACATACGTGCGTGCAATATACACATAAACCAACCAAATAATCACAAGTGGTGGCCAGGGGGGTGAGGGGTCAAGTTAAATGACATCAGGGATACCATCTTCAAAGAGAAGAATCACAGAAGACCTCCTGGAGGAGGTGACTTTTTGTTTGTCAGATTTATTGAGATGTCATTCACACACTATAACATTCACCCTGTTGAAGTGTCCAGTTCATTGGTTTTTAATGTATTTGTAAGGCTGTGAGATCATCATCACAGTCACATTTTGGAATGTTTCGTCACCCCAAAAGGAACACTTGTACCTCAGAGCAGTCACACCCCGTTCTCATGCCCCGACCGACCAGCCACCACTCATCTACTTTCGGTCCCTATGAATTTGCTCTTCTGGACATTTATTATGAAGGCAACCACACAATATATGGTGAATGGTTCTTTTTTTGAAACATAATTTATCGTCAAGTTAAGTAACATGCAGTGTGTACAGTGTGCTCTTGGTTTTGAGGGTAGATTCCCATGATTCATTGCTTACATACAACACCCAGTGCTCATCCCAGCAAGTGCCCTCCTCAGTGCCCATCACCCATTTCCCCCTCTTCCCCCTCAACCCTCAGTTTGTTCTCTGTATTTAACAGTCTCTTACGGGTTTGCCTCCCTCTTTGTTTGAAACTATTTCCCCCCACCCCCCATGGTCTTCTGTGAAGTTTCTCAAGTTCCACGTAGGAGTGAGCGCGTCCGCGGTCTCTCTCTGATGGACTGATTTCACTCAGCTGTGAATGGCTCCTTCCACTTCACATAATGTTTTCAAGGTTTATCACCTTGTACCCTGTGTCAGCACCTTACTCCTTTTTATTGCCAAACAATATTCCATTGAATGGATTTAACACATTAAAAAAATCTTTTAAGTTTATTTGTTTATTTTGAAAGAGATAGAGACCACAGGAGCAGGGGCAGAGAGAGAGCAGCGAGAGAGAGACAGAATCCCAAGCAGGCTCCACACTGTCAGCACAGAGCCCAACATGGGGCTCAATCCCAAGAACCACGAGACCGTGACCTGAATTGAAAGTCCGTTAAGTCGGACGCCTAACGGACTGAGCCACCCAGGCGCCCAGGATGTACTACATTTAGAGGACACTTAGGTTGTTTCCACTTTGGGGCTGTTATGGATGCTGTTGAGAACTTTCCTGTTCAACTTTTCGTGTGGAAACATTTTAACCTTGAAGAGGTGACATGTAACCTGTGATCTGAAGGGTAAGGAAGAGCCAGTCTTGTAAAACGCCGGGGGACGATTATTCTTGGCAGACTGGACAACATAGATAAAGGTCAGACCTGTGCCACAGACTTTATAGGGACTTAAAAAGCATCTTATCTTCCTCTCTTTCTTTCAAAAATGTTTAAAAGTTTATTTATTTTGAGAGAGAAAGACAGAGCACTAGCAGGGGAGGGGCAGCGAGAGACAGAGACTGAATCCGACGCAGGCTCCTCGTTGTCAGCACAGAGCCAACGCTAGGCTCGAACTCATGAACCACGAAATAATGACCTGAGCTGAAGTTGGACGCCCAACTGGCTGAGCCACCCCCTCTTTCCTTCTTCCTTTTTTAGAGAGAGAGAGAGAGACAAAGAGAGTGTGAGCAGGGAAGAGGGGCAGAGGGAGAGGGAAAGAGTTATCTTAACACACATCCGCTCATGCATTGTGGAGTCCCATGCGGTGTTCGATCCCACAACCCTGGGATCATGACCTGAGCCGAAATCAAGGTCAGCCGACTGAGCCCCCCATGCGCCAGTAAAAGGCATCTTCATGTGCCCCACACAGAGCAGACCCGTGTCTGCTCTCTTCCCGAGCTGTGTAATCCGCATTTACTCTGTGTAGGGTTCATTGTCAGCTCAGAGGGAAATATCTTGGATTTCGGCAAACTGGGGAGATTTCCCGCAGTCCCCACGATTTGGGGAAGCATAGGAACCGTGGGCAAGAGGGAGCTGGATGGAGTGATTCGAGAGGGCAGCACCATGCGGAGGCAGAGGGATTCAGACCCGTCACTGGAAGGAACGCGTAGAACGGCCCCTCCCGCCCCCCCAAATCCCACAAACCAGGCAGCCTGGTTGTCTTGCATCAAATATCTTCTGGATTTCTCTATCACCTTAGCCACCAGGGAGATCATTTTCCCTTAAGAGACCTTGTGTTTGTTCCCCACCACCCCCGCCCGACTGAAATACAATTAGTGCGGCATTCTGTGAGTTTAAAGTGTACACACGTCGATCTGATACACTTATATATTACAAAATGATTACCACCACGTCAGCTACCACCTCCGTCAGGTCACGTAATTACCGTTTCTTTTTTTTGTGGTGAGAACATTTAGGATCTACTCTCTTAGCAACGTTCAAGTATATAATGCAGGATTATTAACTATAATCACCTTGCATTTGCTTTCAACTCAGCTTCCCCTGGCTCAGCCTGGCCCTGGCTGCGGGGTGCAGGGGGGCTGAGCTCATGCTGGCTTCGGTGGCCCCAGACAGGGTTCAGGGAAGGCAGTTCACCAAGTGCTGCCACAGAGAGGGTTTTGCAGGAGGGTGTTAAGACAGCAGCAGGAGGCTACACCAACTAACTCAGCAGGGGAAAATGATGGGGCTGAGAGCCAATGGGATCACAGAGCCTAGATCTAGATTCCAAAACCAAAAAAAAAAAAGGATAACCTGCCTCTTGAAGTGCATCCTTGAGCTCTTTGCAGCAACCCCTTGGGCCAGCAGTAGGCTCGTTTTCAGAACTAACAAATCTTCCCAGAAGATCAGGCTTCTTCTATCTTTCTGCTGTTACATTTTTAACATTTCACCTCATGATCCAAAATGACTGCTGTAGTACCAGACATCACATCTGCATCACAGAGGAGGAAATGGCAAAACTACTCTGACCTCCCAGTTAAATTTGCTTCTTCTAAGGAATTTTTCTTGAAGCTCCATCCCATCACTTTGACTTAAATCCCATCCTACGCTCCTACCTGCAAGAAAAGCTAGGAAACATGTTTCCATAGATAGGAATATTGCTGAGCCCAGCAGCAGAGCATGGCTGTTCCTCAGGTAGAAGGGGTGGGTGGATAGCAGGCAACTCATAGTCTCTACAGCAAGGTCCCCTATCCAAAACAGTACCTCTCCTGCTGAACCCGTCCCCACCCCTGGATACACATCTTGGAGAATCTCTCTCCGAAATGTATCACCCTCTGAACTCACTGTATTTAGTCTTTCTAACTGACTGAGTTCCCCCACTAGGAGGTAAGATCCGAGACAGCAGCACCTGTATCTGTCTTATTCACCTGGCTCCATTCGGAGGGCTGTGTAGATGTGTGAGCGAGTGTTGAAGAGACCCCTCCTCTGACAGGACCGTGAGCCTTTGTGCTGAGTACACAGCATGAGCCCGGAGCCGGCTCGCCCGGGCTGGGACTGGCTAGCGTTCGCTGCACACCAGTTCCCTATTCCGGCCATTGGCGTGGCCATTGGACTGACTCTGGCCGACGGAATAGTCAGAGTGACGTGAGTCGCTGGACCCTCAGGCTCTCCTGCCATCTCCACGCTCTCTCTTTCCTCATCGGCCAACGATTCAGTAGAGGCTCCTGGGAATACGGTGGCGCTGGAGTGCAGAAGAGGTCTGGGTTTCTGAAGGACTGACTGCAGGAACGGACGCCCCCACGCACAGCAGACCTGGATGGGAACGGCCGGAGACACGGAAGTTTGGGTAACATCTTATGTTTGTTACGGTGACATTTCACCAGCCTTGGCTCGTTCAGAAACCACTCCAAACTGCACCTTAAAACAGCATCTTACGGCTCATGATCCTTTGGGTTGCTTCTGCGCTTTTTCTGCCAGTTTTTTTTATGTTTGTTTGTTTATTTATTTGTTTTTGAGAGAGAGAGAGAGAGAGAGAGAGAGAGAGAGACAGAGCATGAACAGGGGAGGGGCAGAGAGAGAGGGAGACACAAAATCAGAAGACAGGCTCCAAGCTCCAAGCTGTCAGCACAGAGCCCGACGCAGGGCTCGAACCCACAAACTGTGAGATCATGACCTGAGCTGAAGTCGGACGTTCAAGCAACTGAGCCACCCAGGCGCCCCACTGCCATTTTTCCTTGGCAGCTTTAGGGCAGGAGGTGGGCTGGGTGAGGGAGTCCAAGACGGCCTCTCAGTGTCTGGCTGCCCAAGGAGTCACCTTCTGATTTCCCCCACATAACCTCTCATCTACTAGCGGGCAAGACTGGGCTTGTGCCCAGCCTGGGGACCCTGAGTGCCAAGAGGGCAAGAAAAACGAGACTCGGCCTCGGAAGGCACACAGCACTCCCCGAGTCACATGCTATTGGTCAAAGCAAGTCAGAGATTCAAGAGAGCGGAAAAATAGACTCTGTGTCCCGAGGGGAAGAGTGACAGAAGCCCATCGCCAAGACCAGTGGACCCAGAGAGACGGGGCTCTTGGGGGATTATGACGATATTGTCACCCTGAGGAGTTAGTGAGTTACTGTCACACGATGTGTCCCGCCCGCACTTCCTCCCCTCCTCCTCCTGTTCTCGCTCTGGCCCCGAGTGACTCTGCTTTCTGCCCCCCAATCATATGCACACATTTGGTGGCAACAGGGAAGTCAGTGGGAAGGGACTCAGCAGGACCTTGCCGCATTGACAGAGCTCAGGGGCAAAGGGGACTGCCCTCCCCGGCTTGGCTGGGGGCCCGCGGCTCAGAGGAAAGGTCACCCCCTCCTGCTGGCAGGAGGTCTGAGTCAAGTAGCTGTGAAACCAAACAAACTAACACCCACCTCCGCCGCTGCCCGCTGCCCACACAGATGTGACCGATTCTTTCCTTGAGAGAGAAGAGAAAAAGGCTTCTCTTTGTCGTTTGGCATTCTGACCTCTGCAGCATGGAAACTAAGAATAATACCCATAGAGTGCTGTCTGCTTTTCCAATTGTTCACACGCACAATAGCCTGTGCCATGGACACCTGGAGGAGACAGGAGAGAGAACTCCGGACATGAGCAGAGGGGTCACACTTCAGTGCCGGTCGTCAGAAACTGAAGCTTACAGGGGCGCCTGGGTGGTATAGTCAACTGGGCATCCGGCTTCGGCTCAGGTCCTGATCTCCCGGTTTGTGAGTTCGAGCCCCCAGTCAGGCTCTGTGCTGACAGCTCAGAGCCTGGAGCCTGCTTTGGATTCTGAGTCTCCCTCTCTCTCTGACCCTCCCCTGCTCTCTCTCTCTCTCTCTCTCTCTCTCTCTCAAAAATAAACAAAACATTTAAAAATTAAAAAAAAAATAAATTGAAGCTTACATTTTATGAATTTACCTTTTATGAATCCATTCATCTCTACCATCCCACCTGCCCAGCCATCTGCCCATCACCCACCCTTCCGTCAGCCCATCCACTCATCCACCTGCCCATCTAACCACCCACATATCCATCCACTCTTCCTTCCTGCCTCTCCCCTTCTTCCTTCCTTCCTTCCTCCCCTTCTTTCTTCCTTCCATCCACCCATCTAGCAGTCCATCCTTCCTTTCTTCCCTCCTTCCCTCCTTCCTTCTATTCAACATTTATCGAGAGTCTTCTATGTGCTCAGCGCCATGCCAGGAATTCGTTGGTGAACAAGACCATTAGGAGTCTGCCCTCATGGAGTTTACAGTCCATGGCGGGGTGGGTGTCAGACAATATCAAAGGAAACAGAACAAATATTAGGCTAGCTTTTGGGGGCAGGCACATTAAGCCACGAGGCACAGGACGAAGTTTGTGTCTCTGTCCGGGGTCAGGCAGGGCTCGAAGCACACAATTGTTTTCTCATTTAATTCTCATTCCTGCCTCAGAAGGTTGTTACTATTAATATTCCTGTTACAAAGAAAGGCAAGCAGAGACGGGAGAGGTGGCAAAGTGACAGAGCTGGCAAGTGGCAGAACGGGGTTTGGAACCCAGGCGTGTCCACGGGCCACGGCAGGGCACTGAGCAGAGAGAGCACCACACCCAGGTCCTTCTGCCTCTGTTCGCTCTGCGCCTTGCGCCGCATCGGGGCCCAGGTGTCTGGGGCCTTACACAGTCGCCCTCCTGTACCTGCTATTGGTCTGGTGACTCCAGTCTCTGGGAGCAGGACACCATGAACCCAGCTTGCCTCGACCTGGCTCCAGGACAGCCACACCTCCCTGCCTCCCAGGGCGTCACCAGCCACCAGCTTGGTCTTCCATGGCCATCAGCACATGGCTGGCTGCCAGAGTCTCAGAAATGTTCCTTGGGGACACAAACACAGATGACACTAAGAGACAAAGTGGTGGCCACCATCAGGTGTCCTCAAAAGCATCCCACAAGCGTCCTGCTTCCAGTGTCCACACTGTCACAGACCTGCTGTGTGGCCCTGGTCAAGTCCCACCTCTCTCTGGACCCCTGTCCCCACCTGCACCGCTGCTGAGGCCCGACACGGTCCCCGCCTGCACCGCTGCTAGGACCTGACACTGTCCCCGCCCACACTGCTGCTAGGACCTGACACGGTCCCCGCCTGCACCACTGCTGCGGCCTGACACTGTCCCCACCTGCACCGCTGCTGGGGCCCGACATGGTCCCCGCCTGCACCGCTGCTGGGACCTGACACTGTCCCCGCCCTCACTGCTGCTGGGGCCTGACACGGTCCCCGCCTGCACTGCTGCTGGGGCCTGACACGGTCCCCGCACTCACCCAGATACTGCTGAGAACCCACCATGTGCCGGGCTTCGTGTTACGCCACAGAGGGAGGAAGCACAGCAGTCCGGTTACGAGAGAAAGATTGCGAGGTGTCATGGGAATGTAGAGCAGGCAGGCTTGACCCAGATCAAAGACCACGAAGGACTCTCTGGGGAAGTGACATTTCAGCCGAGACTTTAGGGAGGAACGACGGTAACGAGGTCCAGACACAGAAAAGGGAATTCCGGGCAGAGGAGCCAGCATCTGCAAAGCCTCGATGTGGGGGGAAGTCCCGAACCTGGGACCCTGCCGGGACAGCTGGATCCTAGAACAAGGAGAACGTGGTCCGGGACAAGCACAGGGAGGTCAGGGGCCCGGTGCTCAGGTCCCGGAGATGGCACGGGGACGGGGGCCTTGAGCAGAGGGAGATGGGAAGCCACAGAGCCCCACGGAGCCCAGATCATCACGAAACAGGCTCTGTAGACGCCTTGATGCCACTTTTTGGGCTGGAGGTTGCACATGGCGAGGTCAGATGGGACACTGAGGTCAAGAAATGAACTTGACCTGCTTCACGATATTACCAGAGTGAGTTCAGTAAGCGATCACGGGTCAGGGAATAGGGCGGGGACCAATAGCCTTCATGGAGCCTGGAAATTCGCACAGTGGGAGGGGAAGGCTCAGAACTTTGCGCGAGCAGCTCTGTCATGAATGTCTCGTTCTGTCTTTGGCTTGAGCGTCTTCTCTGCTCTGGGACCCAGGGAACTTGACCTGTGAAAAGGGAATTTGTCGGCTCCTATTTTGAACAGCCCAGGGGCACACCTTCAGGTGCGGCTTGATCCAGGGGCTTGAGTGATGTCCCTCCAGTTTCCCTCTCCCCACTTCTCAGCAATACTTCCCTGGGGATGGCTTTGTGAAGATGCTTCAGCAAAACCAGTGTTGGTAGCCCTGTGCCCCATTCATTCTGCATTCCCCCGAGAGCGTCAGAGACTTCTGTCCCAGGCCCTTCTCCGCACCTCAAGCTGTGCAGTGAGTTAACTGGGCCTGTGAGTGGCCAGAAAGACAGAAGGTGATAACTGGCTTGGCTTAGGTCACATGCTCCACCGTTGGCATCCGGGGGGTGGAGTCCATTTTCTTGAGTACTCAGGGAATGAGCAGAGGGGAACCTCCTCCTAGCAAAACCAAGGCACTGTGCCGTGGCAAAGAGGGGGACAATAGCCTGGACAAAGAGAGCCCCACGTTTTCAGCACATGGAGGGGCCTGCAATCCCCTGGAGGTGAGGTCATCCTGGGCTTTCCTGGGGAGTGGAAAAGAGTTGTGTCAAGGTTGTTAAGATTCGACATAAGGAGTGAGATCATTGCCAAGGGGCAGGGCTGGGCGCCAGTCAGGAAGGCAAGGGGCAGAGGCACCAGAAATCACAGCGCTAGAGGAAGCGCGGGAAATTCCTGCATGTACTGGGTTCTGTGCCTGCAGCCACAACATTGAGAGCTCTGCACGTCACTCGGAGAGCTACTTACAGTGACCCGGGGTAGGAGCAGGGGTGCACCTGCTCAGTCCACCTCCCAACGCCCCCCTGCCCCCACATCCCCAAGCATCAGTGTGAGGAGTCTCCTTCCATCACCTGTCAGGGGACAGGAGGCACCTGGGTTTCCAGAATCCTAGGTGGGGGTCTGAGAAGATCAGTGGGAGGTCTGGGTCTCCCTCTGGGCTCCCTGTGGGCCCCCAAAGGCCTCTGCTCTGGACGGAGCAAAATCCCGTGAGAGCCGACACTGTCCGGGCAGGCGATGCAACGTGGCCTCCGCAGGCCAGCGTGCGGCCTTCCCCGTGGTCCAGCCCTGACGCAAGAACCGGACCCTCTGTGGCAGCAGCGACGCCCCCAGAACTCTTTGCGGTCTGGATCCCCTCCCTTCTGAGACCTCTGTGCCTGAGGGTGACCACAGGTGCCCACTCGCCTGGGCAGGCTTGCTTCACAGCTGTCACCCCTGTGTCATTATTCATGGCTCGCCTTTCATTCCCGAGGTGTCCCGGTTTGGATGATCAATTGCGTCCTTGATTCATACCTCTGTTCCAAACTGCCCGCCCCCTTTCTTTGTTACGGTAGCCCCCACAACTGAGAGCTCTTGTTTTGTTGTTTATTTATTTACTTTGAGAGGGAGAGAGCATCAATGAGCAGGGGAGGTGCAGAGAGAGAAGGAGAAAGAGAGAATCCCAAGCAGCCTCTGTGCGGTCAGCACAGAGCCTGACGCAGGACTTGAACCCATGAACCGTGAGAGCATGACCTGAGCCGAAATCAAGGGTTGGATGCTTAACCAACTGAGCCCCCAGGCGCCCCGATTCTGAGAGCTTTTAAAACCTGACACTACTGGCAACCAAATATCCACTACCTCTCCAGCAGTGCAGGACCCTGGGGTCCTCAGGCCTCGCTAGGTTTATACTCAGGTCCTGAAGGGGGGAGAGGAGGGGGATCTTCAGGCAAGGACAGGTGAAATGATTCCTTTTAAAGAAGCAAAGAAAAGAGATTCCAATCAAAACAGTTCCAGTCCCAAGGGCTTTCCTGTCTCCACCCCCTCCACATTCCCGCCCTCCTTTGTCCCCACAATAAACCCCCTGTTTTAAGGTAACTTGCGTGGGGCTCTTTTTCCTGCAACAAAAAGACATGTACCTAAAATAGGCCAGGGCCTGGGCCTGTGGCCAAATTTGGATGAAAAACTGGGTCAGGCAGAGGAGGGAGCAGCAAGCAGGCTGGGATCCTTGAGGACCGGGGCCAGGCAGCTTCGCTGCTGAGGGCGGCTCTGTGCGCCGGGCCTGGGCCGCTCAGTCGCCAGTCACCGGTGCATTTAACCCTCTGACGGCCCGAGGAGGTGGGTACCATTATCTGTAGTTAACGGAGGAGGAAACTGAGGCTCAGAGAGCCGAGCTTTGGGGCTCTCGTCCTGGTCTTCCAACTCCAGAGTCTGCACTTTGGAGCCCAGGGCCAACTTCCAAACTCTGAGAGGTCGCTAGAGTCTCAGCCATCTGGCATTTCTATGTGCAGCTCCCAAGCGGGAGCTCCTTGGCACAAGCGAGTCTGAAGTTCTCTTCACCTCGTTTTAAGTGGGTTTGAGGAATGAGAAAGAGCCACAGGCTGTTATTTCAACCTAAAGGGCTTAAAGCACAAGAGGAAGTTTTAGCTTGCTTCAGGCATAGCTGGATCCAGGGGCTCACGTGACATCCTCCCACGTGCCTGGCACTCAGTTCTCTATCTTCCCTTTTCCCTCTGTGTGTTGCTCTCTCTACAGGCCAGGAGGATTGTCCATTGGCAGCCCTCATTGCATTGGCTTGCAATCTGAAAGGGAAAAGGCTCTCTCTCCCCCTATCTTTCTATATCTCTCTTTCTATCTCTTCCTTCCCACTCCCTTCCTTCCTGCCCTCTCTTTTTCCTCTTCTGATACAGGAACCCCAAGAAGCATTGGATTGACTCTGCTCGGATCACATGGGCGGTCAGGACCAATCAGTTCCGAGAGGGTCCATCGCTATCGGCTCAGCCTGGCCACAGACCTTCATCCTGGTGAGGCAGGTGGGAGACTGTGATTAATAACCTGGAGAGACTATGGAGGGTGGGGGAGGCGTGGCTCCTTCAAGAAAAGGATGCTGGTAGTCACAAACTAAACGCCCACCGTTCTTAGAAAGATATATTCCTGGGATAACTAGTTTACAAGTTTTTTATATGCCTGTCACTTCGCTTTTCTGAGTGCAGCTTTTGATCTGAACAGTCCTGGGCATCCATTCGTCTGGGTGAGATTAGACTTTATTTCAGGAAATGAAAAGAGAAAGACAGAGGTGGTGTCCAGCTTTTGACAGTCACAATTAGATGATGCGCCCAGACGGCAGCCCTGAGGGATTCTCCAGGCTCCTCGTCTCCTGGTTTCTTGATAATTGTGTCCGACGACTGAGAACACAGCTTTCCCGCCAGGTGGCCAGTCTGTCCTGTCTACCTAGGACCACGGGACCTAAGCAAAGAGAGGAGACGGTGTCGAGAAGCAGAAGACACGGCAGCCCGTTTCTGACTTCAGAAAACGGGGAGAAGTGGCCGCCAGCGGCAAACCCTGCTCTGGCATGGCTCTCTGCAGCGTGCAGCCGCGGGTATTATTGGGGGCGCTTATTTCTCCCAGGCACGGAGCTGTGCAAGAGCTCGTTCACGTTTTAGGATCCCTACGAAGGAAGCACTTCTATCCATCAGGACTCTTGACTGCAAGCAAGTTCTATCAACTCGACTGTGTTTAAAGCAAACAGGGGAAGGTATTAGATGGCATAACTGGGAAAATGGGATGGGTAATTTTATGTGCCAACCCGACCCAGCCAGGGGGTGCCCAGATATTTGGTCAAACATTGTTCTGAGGGTGCCTGTGAGTGATTTGGGATAAGCCTAACGTCTGAATCAGTGGACTGAGTGAAGCAGATGTACTCCCAGAATTGGAGGGGGGGGCCTTACCTAATCACTTGAAGGGCCCAATGGAACAAGAAGGCTGACCCCCTCGTGAGTTAAGAGGGATCTCGTCTTGCCTGATTGCTTTGCGTTGGGACATCTGCCTTCTTCTGGTTTTGGACGTTAACTGAACCCCAGGTCTGCTTTTGGACTGGACCTCACACCATCAGCTCTTCTGGGTTCCGTAACTGTAGACCTTGAGATTCTCGGCCTCCATAATTGTAGAAACTAATGCCTTATCATTTATTTCTACATCTATAGTTATCAATCAACAAAATGCATGTGTGTGTGTGTGTGTGTGCATGTGTGTACGTGTGCACAACACACACACATCCTATTCTGTTTCTCTAGAGAACTTGAATGCAGACATCCAGGACAAACTCTGTGTAGGCTTCAGGTATGGCTGGATCCAAGAGCTTAAACAGTGTCATGTGGTTCTGTCATCACTGGCCAGGTCTTAGGCAAGATGTCTTCACCTGGTATGCATGATAGTGGACCCTGGTGACCTTGGCTCATGTTTTTCTAAATCTAGCACTTTAAGAAAACAAGCACACCTCCCTACACCCATCTGATTGGCCATTTACAAGCCTCAGAGCATAACTGTCTATTCAAACCCAGGTCTGTCCATGGGCTCTCGAACCACTAGTCCATCCCACTTCTCACCCCGTAGCCCTCATCATAAAGCCAAAGTCGTCCAGCACCTCAGCTGTTGGTCCTCCTATGCAGAGTTCGAAGCGCCCACCTTGTACCTGGCACAAAGTAGGGGTGCAGGAAGTGTGAGCACCTCCCTGGCCACTGGATAGAGTCCTCAACGCTTTGCTACAAGGCGGCTCCCCTCAGTGTATCACATCAGATCTTTGGATCCTTCCCATCTCAGCGACAAGGAGGGACCAAGTGACACTCTGAGTCCACGGGGGTCAGCATCGGTCCAGATACATCTGTCCCCATCCTCTGCTGCATTTTCCTTCCATTCGAGAACTGCCTGGGTGCGGGCACTTCAAGAACAGGTGTTTCCTTATGACCCCAGTTTACCACGAGTATTTTCAGTCCCCTCCTCTTGGTAAATCGTTGGGATTTTGTTGGTTCTCTGGGGAACAGACCAGAACATTTTGTGGCCAAGCCTCCTGCGAGATGCCAGCAGTGGGTTGGCGTCGTGACCAGGCCTTAGTGATCTGTTGCTGCAGATCAAATTGCCCCAGAACTTGGCAGTTCCAAATGATAAACCTTTCTGATCTCACAGTTTCTGCGGTTCCAGAATTGAGGAGCACCTGCCTGAGCCCGATGGTCCTAACTCAGGGTCTCTCACCAAGCTGCCAGTCAGGAAGCCAGCAGGATGCCAGGGGGCTTGCCTGGAGCTGGCGGACCTGCACACAGCTCCCGGCTGCAGCCCCCTGGTCCTCACCACGTGGGCTCCTCCATAAGGCTGCTTGAGGGTCCTGACAACATGGCGGCTGGCTTCCCCAAGGCGGGGATCCTCACCGGGGCAAGGAGGGCAGCCCGGTGTCCTCAGGAGTCACGCCCCATCACTTCCATCTTGTTCAGCTCATTAGAAGGAAGCCAAGAGGCCCAGACCACACGGAGGGCTCCACCTTTTCAAGGGAGGATCGAAGAATGTGTGGACATCGTTTTCACCAGTGTAGACACCACTGCAGAGCACAGCACTGACCCAGCCCTTTCCCCTCCCTGCATCCCCACTCTCACCAAGTGCCCTTGCAGATCCCTCTGCTCAGGGATGGAGTGCCCTCCCCACCCCTCCGTGTTGAGCTTGGGTTTGCTGAGTTCAATAGAGCGAGGTGGGAGGGATGCGCTGGCTTGGCCTAGGTCCTAAGAAGGCTTGATGGCTTCTGGTTGGCTTGCTGCACCCCTGCCCTTGCCGGAGAGCGACACGTCCAGTCCGCCGACCGGGAGAGGATGGGACGCAGGGAACAGAACCCAGCTGCCCTGCGGAGCCCAGCTTGGCTCAGCCACCGCAGAACAGATGTGGGAGCTCAGAAACACTCATCGAGCTACGGCCCCGAGATTTTTTTTTTTAGGCTGCTCCGTGTTTCAGTGTTATTTTTCTTTCCATAAAGTGACACCATTTCCTGAGGACGCGATACAATTCTGCACATTATTTTGCAGCGAAAGGAACGACAGCTATCTCTGCTTGTGCTTCGGGTGGGTTTGCTTTGCAGCCGAGCCGCAGCCAGGGACAGTCCCTGCAGAGCTCCTGAGGAGGCCCTTGACCTTGAACCCCAGGGCAGGCTGTGGGCAGGGCAGGAGGCGGCTGGGGAGGAGCTTGGGCACCGCCTGGGCACCAGCCCCCACACTGGGCTTTGCTAGGATGGGAAATGCAGCTTGAGGGGTCCCGGGGGCCAGCTGTTTGCTCTCGAGGACTTTGCTGGAGCAGAGGCCCCAGGGCAGGTGCCGACATTTCCATTGCGAACACAGTTGCCATTTTGTGGCTGAATCTGGAAAGAAGGAGATTTTGTGGTCATTTCTTGTGTAGCATGACGGTGACCCCACTGAGGCAGGCGTGCAGGCGTTGGGATCCGCCAGTCCTGGGTCCCCCGATGTCAGCTCCACCAAGCGCCAGGCCTGTGGCCTCGGGCAAATCACTTCGCTTCTCTGAGCCTCAGCAATCTCATCCATAATATGGGATGATAATATCACCTCTCTCGGAGGTTTCGTTGATGATCAAGGTCATGGCTATAAATGCCCAGCACAGTGTTGGGCCGTTGTGATTATTATTAATAAAACACTCTGTGCCTATTGTCCCAACAGTGATGTGCGGCCAAAGGCAGGATTTTGGACTCTCTAGCTCCAGCATCTGCTGTAACTCCCTAGTTCCAAGTTTGCCTGCGTGATCTCAAGGCTTTTCTCCTACTCCTCCCACGGCCACTGGGCCCGTCAGCTGCACTCTCTTGCCCCACAGCCGGGACAATTGCCTGTTGCACGTCTTGGACCCAGAGCTCCAGCCCTGAATATGGGCCGAGCTTCCCTCCACACCAGACCACCTCTTGGTGCTGGCTCAGCTCCTGTGTGGCAGTGGGACAGTTCTTAACGCCCCTGGGCCCTACAGTGCTTTAGAGGCACAGGGCCCAGAGTCAAACACACTGGGTGGGCTCTGAAGTCTGGCTTTACCACTTTGCAGCTGGGTGACCTTGGGAAGAGACTAGACCTCTCTGTGCTTCCGCTTTCTCATTTTCAAAGAGGGGATCAGGTAGCCGCGGGGACTGCCCTTACTGGGTGGCTGCCGGGATCGCACGCTATCCCTACACCTGGTGTAGTTCAAGTGCCGATAATAGGAGTTAGCTCCTACTCTCATCCACAAAAATAGCTTCCCCAGCCGTAACTGAAGGGGCTGGATATTTCCTGTAGTGCCTTAGGGTGCTGCTATTGGGAGCAAATGTGAAAGGGCTCCCATGGGTGGGGGCATGGGGGAGAACCCCCATTTCCCCTTTGACACTCTCTTATCTCTTCCATAGATGGAATGCCTTATGCTAGATTATGCAGAAGACAGTTTCTTTGCTGTAAAAACAAAATTGGAAATCATTGGCTCAGATCGTCTTGCAGAGCGCTCCTGGCTTTATGTTGGGGATTTCTTTGCAAGGGGCCGTGGCAAAGCCACCCTCCGGTCTCAACATGGCCCAGTGCCGGCTTCGCTCTGCCACCCCCGCCACACCCCTCGCTAATGGTCCTCCGCCTCTAGACCTCACCACGCTCTCTTTCCTTTTGTATATTTAAACCCCGTTTCTTGGCTCTTGGCTCCCAGCTCCGGGCAGTCTGCCAGAGGAAAACAACCTTGGGAGGGGGGAGGATGCCTTTAAACTTGAAGATACAATGCAAACCTAATCACCTCTATGAACCGAGTGCCCTGCAGTGGGCAACCTGGCAGGGGGCAGTGTGTTTGGAGCTGGGCTTTCTATCCCCCCCTTTCCTCTCTGATCTTTTATGAGGAGATTGTTTTGATTCTGTGGTTGCTATGCTACGGGAGCTTTTGGCGGCTGTGTCCGAGCCAGCACGTGGAGGACTGTTTGTGTCAGTTCCACCCTGGAGGCCAGAACTTAGCGGGAGGCGAAGCTGCAGGTTGGGGGCAGTGGTGGGGGTCAAAGAGGTCTGCAGGAGGAAGCAGGCTGGCCCTGGAGGTCTGTGACAGCAGCCATGGGGACCCAACCCAGGGGCATTGTCCACAGAGAGTCCGCTGACACCGGCGTGCTGTGTGATCCGTAGAAAGCCTCTCCCCCTCTCTGAGTCCCAGTCTCCCTATCTGTCCAAGAAGAACAGGGACCTATACAACCTCCTGAAATGTGAGGAAACAGAAGTGGGCGGAGGAATGAAATCTTTGCTGAGGGTCCATTCTGTGGCACCAGTCATCTCCTGAAATCTTTACGAAGCCCCATGTTGTAGATGTGGAAGGTGAGACCCAAAGAAGTAAGGTGACTTGCCGGAAGTCACACAGTCTGGGAGAGGCGGCCGCTACATAATTCCCTTCACATTTTTTCTAATGCCCAATTTATAACAGCGTAACAGTTAAATCAAACACCAGCACAGCACGGCCTCTGTCCTAAGTGCTGCGCCCGCATTGACATCGGCCGTCCCAGCAACCCTGGAAGGCCGGTAGTGCTGTTCTCTTCTTTTTCTTTTTTCTTTTTTTTTTTTTTGCATCTTTGTTTTTTTTTTTTAATTTTTTAATGTTTATTTATTATTGAGTGAGCAAGAGAGAGACAGAGCGTGAGCAGGAGAGGGGCAGAGAGAGAGGCAGACACAGAATCTTAGGCCAGCTCCGGGCTCTGCGCTGTCAGCACAGAGCCTGACACTGGGCTCACACTCACACGGACCATGAGATCATGACCTGAGCTGAAGTCGGACGCTTACCCAGCTGAGCCACCCAGACATTCTGCATCTTTATTTTTTTAATTGTATTTATTTATTGTTGAGAGAGAGAGAGAGAGAGAGAGAATCCCAAGCAGGATCAGCACTGTCAGAGCAGAGCCCAATGCAGGGCTTGAACTCATGAACTGAGATCATGACCTGAGCCAAAATCAAGAGTCAGATATTTAACCCGTTGAGCCACGCAGGTGCTCCCAAGGAATTACTTTTTTTATTTTTATGAATGAGAAAATTAGGGTTCCTTAGGCACCTTGCTGGGTTACCCAGCCCAGAAGTCAGAGAGCTGGGATTTGAGTCCAGTAAACCTCGTTACAGTATTTTCTCTTTTTAAAAAAAAATGTTTAACATTTATTTTTGAGAGAGAGAGAAAGCACCCCTGCTCATGAGCAGGAATAAGGGAGGGGTGGAGAGAGAGAGAGAATTCGAAGCAAGCTCCACCCTGTGAGCACAGAGCCTGATGTGGGGCTCAACCTCACGACCCCTGTGATCCTGACCTGAGCACCTGAGCGGAGATCACGAGGTGCCTGTTTAACTGACCGAGCCGCCCAGGTGCCCCACGGTGCTCTCTCAACACCAGCAGCCCTGAGGCTGCTCAAGGGGAGGTTAGATCAAGTATTTCGTGAATGCATGGATGTCACTCCATTGTGGTTTATGGCAGCACACGACAAAAATGCCCAACAGGACAGGCAAGGTTAGCAAGTTACGTTAACAGTAAGTTACAAGACTAGTAACTTGCATTATGTCTATGCAATAAAACATTCCACACCAGTTAGGAGGGAGGATCTGAATCTACATGTTACAGCATGGTGGATATAAACATATAGTAGGAGAAAACAGGAAAGAAAGAAAGATCCAAGTGGAACCTTAAGGGAAAGGAGCAAAGGGAATATGGTTGGGGGAGGGCCCAGCACTGTATCTGTGACATTTTACTTCTCATGAAAGATGTCTGGGAAAAGAAAGGAACAGGTGTGCTCTGAGAAGTAGAACTGGGCCCACAGAGCTCTCAGAGTAGACAGCTGGGTTCCCAGGCACCCCTTCCAAGGAGCGGGCGGACCGAAGCACCACCCCGTCCCTTAGCACATCCCCACCCAATAGAACAAGCTGCTGGTCTCTCTCATTCAAAGAAAACAGCTGCCACCTCTCTCCACTCCACACGCCAGCCAGAGGGAGAGTTCTCCAGCGCTAATCAGACGGCGATGCTCCCATGCTCAGAACCCTCCCATGGCTCCCCAGTGCCCTCACGATCAAGCCCCAGCACCTTTCTACGGTCACCATGCACCTCCACCTTCTGGGTGCTGCTGCCTGGTCAGCCCCGCCTCTCCCTTTCTTCCCCCTGCGGAACCCCCGTTCACACCTGCAGACCCACCTCTGTTTACCCTTCAAGATGATAGTTTTTCTCACCTGGATCGTTTTGCACTCGCGACCCCTTTGTTCTGGAAAGCGCCCCCACCGGCTGCCAGCCTCGTTCAGCTGATGCCCAAAGCCAGACGCCTCACCCAGGTGCACGAAGCTGCCTGCGGAAGGCCTGACGCCCTGTGCCAAACAGCTGGAGCGTGGGCTCTCCCCCACGTCCCCTTCCCTGACTGCCTGCCGTCTGTTTGCTGGTTAACAGCTCGCACGTAAAATTGAGGGTAAAATTCAGCTCTTTTCATTCAAAACCAAATGCGAGCTCCCCCAAACAGTGGAACAGAACAAAAGGACAAAATGGCACTGTCCTCTCGTTTAGCCCACAGATGTCCCGCTGGCTGAGTACAGGGACTCCTGGTCCACGTGCACTGTCCCCCCTGCCCCCCCCCCGCTCCCCTCTCTCTAAGGCTCCAAACCCAAAGACCACAGCAGCAAATGTACCCCCGATTCCCTTCTGCTTCCTCTTTCCAGAACTAAGAGAAGGAAGCAAAACGTGTGTGCACATGCACAAGTGCACCGGGGAGAAAATGTAAAATCCTTCTACTTGTGAATCCATAACCTCTTTTAATGCATTGTTATATATAAAACATGTAAAAAATATACCTATGTGCATATTAAATGCGTGTATATTTATGTGTGTCAGGTACCCAGGTTTTGCTGTTTGCCCCATACCAAAGCCTTTGCCTCCGGGCCTCAGTTTCCTCGTCTGTGAGATGAGAGGCTTGGGCCCCCTCCCACCCCAGGAGTTTATGTCAGTCTGTCTCAGGCAGGAGGTGGAGGCACATGCTCTCTGTACAGTCCGCCCGAACCGCTCCCCTCCCTGGCTGCACCCCTGCGTGAAGCCACACCATTTGTGAGCCCACCCACCACCCTCTTTAAAAATACGTGCGCCCCCAGGATGTGTATCCCTCATCCCCCACAGCCGAGTTCCCAGCCTGCAGTGATCTTTTCCCTGGGAGATACTTGGCCAAGGCTGGAGACCCTGTTGGTGTCACAACTTGAGGCCGCTACTGACACCTAGTGGACAGAGGCCAGGGCTGCTGCTGTACTTCCTGGGATGCACTGGACAGACCCTGGGGCTCCTGGGGAGCCCTGAGGCTCAGCAGCCCTGCCCTAGAGCGAAAGCATTTATTGGACACTATTGTTTTCACTCTCTAGACACAGCCAAATGGAACATCCTGGGGGCACTGAGACAGGAGGAGACTGAAAGTTTAAAAGAGAGGAGTGAGGGGGCACCTGGGTGGCTCAAGCATCCGACTTTGGCTCAGGTCATGATCTTGCGGTCCATGGGTTCAAGCCCCGCGCTGGGCTATGTGCTGACAGCTCAGAGCCTGGATTCTATGTCTCCCTCTCTCTCTGCCCCTCCCCTCCCCTGCTCATGCTCTCTCTGTCTCTCAATAATAAATAAAAACGTTTAAAAAAAATAAAAGAGAGGAGTGAGGTTTGTTTTGTAGCAGCGAGGCACCAGCTCTGGGCTCATCACTTCTGAGGCTGCATCTCCTGCTGAATAAGCCTCATGCGCCCTATTTTCAGATGAGAACCTTGAGGCTCAGTTGCATAAGGCACACAGCCATGAAGAGTCAGGGGTCACATCTCGCCGTGTGACAGATCCCAGGGTCTGTGTTCCAGAAGGGACCACTGGGGGATAGGCACCAATTCAAGGAGGAGGAGCACTTCCCAAGGAGCCTGAACAATGAGCTGACTTCAGAAGGTGTGGGGTGGGGGGCACAAGTCAAGACAGCAAGACAAGTTTTTCATCCTGGTGCGTGATTGTCATTAGACCGACCGAATTTTCCACAGCCTTTTGCCTGGACATGACTGATTCTAAGAAGATTGTCCTCTTGGTAGGTCCCTGATTGCAGGTTTGATCATTCATTCATTCCATAAGTATCTATCAAGCCTCCACAGGCAGGTAGCAGGCTCTTGGATACATGGAACACAAAATTAGACCTGGCTTTCGCCATGGAGACTTGGGTCAAAGAGGGAATGGAAATAAATCAAGGAACCAGACAAAGAAAGTAAAACAACACGTGTGATTAGGTCTTCAGGAGAGACGTGGGCTGAGCAGAAAAGCAGGAGTCATCAGGGGACCTGCCCGGCCAGGGAAGCCAGGGAAGACGCTGAGCTGAGGTCTGAAGACCACATGAAGGCTGGGGAGGCTCTGTGGCTGGAGGGCTCATGGTGAGTCCACAGGTCAGGAAGAACTGGTGTACGTACGTAAAAGGCTGGAGATGCGAGGCAGGGATTGGGGAGTCCTTGAAGGTGCTGTGAGTCAGTGATAAGGGTCTTCATCCTGAGGGCAATGGGGAGCCACAGCAGGTTTAAGCAGGAGGGTGTCATGATTGGATCTTTGGAGAAGATCCTTCCAAGAAGGCTGTTGGAATTGTGTGAACAAGAGAGGATATGGCCCTGGATCTGGGGACGGCTGAGAAATAGGTGGATTGAACAGAAATTCAGAAGGTTAGCAGGGTGATAGAAATTCAGAAGACCAACACTGTGAAATCACACAGCCTTCCCCTTCCAGGCATCTCCTCCCGGGCAGTCTGGCCGAAGCTTCCTGATGCCAAGGGCATCACCTGTGACCTACCTCCCCGTGATGGGAGCAAACCTTTGCTTTTCGGAAGATCCCAATGTGCCCTCCGTGGCCTCCAGACTGCACGCCCCGCGGAGCCTGCATCAGCCTCCGAGGGACACTGGGGCCCAGCAGCCGGCCAGCCGGCCACACCCCCGGGGGGAGGAGGACGGAAAGGACTGCTTTTACAGCTGGGGTCAGGATGCCAGCGCATCAGCCTCTCTGGTACTGGGAGCTTCGAGGGCCCCCCCACTTACTTTCCTGAGAGGCCGATGATGGAGGATCACACAGAGCCCTGGTTGTAACCCCCAGCTTTCCGACTTCCTGCCAGTGTGGTCTCAGGCAAGTCACTGCCCTCTCTGGGAGCCTCCGCGTCCATCTGTAAAATGAGAACAACCTGCAGGTTGTTAACGGGCCAGAGAGGGAATAAGCCAGCCAGCAATCCCTGGATGCCCGCTGTGAGCCCGCCATGTACCAAGCGCTGTAGCACAACAGTGACCCAGAGTGTCTCGGAGTTTACCCTCTGCCGAGAAATTAACATGAAATAAGCAATTACCCAGCTCTGCATCCAACCATCCAGCGCCCTTCGTGATAAGTGGGAGGTGGGCACTTGCGGGTGTACTTGTCCGGGGAGAAAAGGAACTAAGAAGAAATGCCCAAGCTGAGGACCCTGCGTTTGCCCAGACAACCGGGCAGTCATTTATGGTGAGGCTACCGTGCACCGGGCTCGGAGGAAGCCAGAGTCAAGGCAACCCTGGCCCTGCCCACCTGCGTGGAGATCAAGTACGCGGAGCAGTTTCCTTCCTGTTGCACCGGCTGCGTGAGTATTTGTGGACTTCCTGGAGGAGGAGGGGATCAGGGCGGGCTCCTCCGAGGGACGGAGAAGGGGCACCACGCACGCGCCCAGCTAGTGCGCCCTGCTCCGTAACAACGACCGGGTGGATGCACCGGTGAGCGCAGCGTGGGGATGTGAGCAGACCCCCTCCCGGTCCTTACAAAGTTACCAGTCCAGTTGGAAGGAGGGCCAAACACACTGTGAATAGTGACAGTTACATCTGCAAAGAAGGTGAGGAGTCCGTGGGCGGGCCTGATGAGCAGACACACCGTATGAGGAGGAGCACGTCAGTTATCATCATGAATATAAAGCGCCTACTGGGGCAGGTGGCTGGCTCAGTTGGAAGGGCATGTGATGCTTGATCTCAGGGTCATGAGTTCGAGCCCCATGTTGGGTATAGAGATTGCTTAAAAAAAATAACCTTAAATAAAATGAAATAAAATAAAGCACCTACTCAGTGTCTGGGGGGTGGTGTGGGGAAGGATTTGACCACTATTTAGATAAATATTTTGGACCAAAACCTCTGCCTTGGGAAAGGCAGCCTGGCCCACCTGCTGGTCTTTCTTCTTTCCTGGATGGACGTAAGAAAGGCGATCCCGTGCCGCTCAAGTTTGCCTTCTTTACTGGAAAAAGCAGAACTTCATCCGGTAACAGGTTTAACCATAAAACGTCCATGAGCATCAGCTTCTTGTTTTAAGGAAGATGCAGAAAGGTAAACTATTTGCAGAAACACAAAACCTTAAAGCAGTGGTTCTTAGAAACTGGGCTTGCACGAGTTGAACACAGATCCCCGGACCTGGTGTGGCCTGAGAATACGCATTTCTGACAAGTTCCCCAGGGCTGTTGTTGCTCTGCTCTGGGGGCCGCCTGTCGAGGACCATCCCGGAGAACAGCCGGACGTTCCTCAGATAGCCAGGCCCTTTTTAACAGAGTCTCCATATCCTCAAAAAAGAATACAAGTTTATTTCATTTGTCATAATGTCTTCCAAGTGTATCAGTCCTGCAGCAAATGGCAAGATTTCTTTCTAAGGCTGAGTAACATTTCACACACATCACGTTTCCTTATTCATTCATCTGTCAGTGGAATTGGTGGTGTGTTCATGTCTTTGCTACATTGTAAATACTGTGATGAACACCGGGCCCCTTAAGGAGCCCACCTGCTCCAGCCACCCTTCCCCCCTCCTCTCTCCCTGTCAGGCTGCAGGGAGGGGGTGGGTGGGGTGCTGCTGGGACCTGCCTGAGAGCCTGGGGCAAGATAGTGAGGAGGGGAAGAGGAAAGAAAGAAGGAGAAGCAAGGGAAGAGGCAGGTGGGGAACGAAAAGTGGGGCAAAGGGAATTGAGAGCAGTAGGAGGAAAGAGAGAAAAGGGGAGAGGAAGGAGAGGGCAGGAGGCAGCAGAGGGAGCGGGAGAGGGACGGGGGAGGGGTGCGAGGGGAGAAGAACAGGGAGACAAGAGGAAGAAGATGCAAGTGAATGAGCAAATCGGTGCCTGAGTTTGTTCCGTCCTTGTGCACCCGGCGAACTCCTACTCGCCCCACAAAGCCCAGCTTAAAAACCTTCTCCCAGGAGCCCCCCCCCCCGACCCCATCTCACGTAGCACAGACTCCTCTTAGCACGTGTCGCACATGTTCATTTACTGAGTCCCTGCTGTGTGGCTGGGACGGCCCCCAAATACTTCACACCTGGCATCTCAGTGAGTCCTCTGCAGCCCTATGAGCGGGCGCTAGTATTTCCCTCATCTCAGAGGAAACTGAGGCAGAGAGAGGCTACTCTAATCCTTAAGACTGAGTGGCAGGACAAGGCTTTGCTAATGGCTTCCGGTGACAGTGGGTGTGGTGAGCCGGTGATTTGGAAGCACCTTCCTCATGCAAAGAATCGGTGCTGAGTTTGTTTCCCTTCCCAGCAAGCTTTGGGGAGGAGAGCTGCAGAAAGGAACAGGGCACTAAGGCCTGTCGCTGCTCTCTCAATGTCCCAGCAAGACCTCCCTCTCTGGAACCTTGGTTTCCCCAGCTGTCTCCGGTCGGGATCTGAGGCCCCGCCTACCTCTGGCAGCCGCTATGACTGACGGGGCTTGGCTCCAATCAGGGCCGCAACAGCGAAGAGCGAGGATGACGCTCTGCTGACACCTGGTGGCTGGATGCGGGAGTGCGCCAGAGGGCCTCCCTGGAGACCTGACGGAGGGTGGAGCTAAAGGCCTTTGCACCAGGGTGTTGGGGGGCAGGGAGAGGGGGCCACAGAGCACAGCCCTCACTTAGCAGAAAGAGAGAGAGGGAGGGGCAGACAGTTGAAGGGGAGGGATAGGAAAGGAAGGAGATAGAAATAAACAGAGAAAAACAGAGAGAGGGAGAGAGACAGATCAAGAAAGAGGCAGAGATATCAGCAAATGTAAAGATAAGTCCTGAGAGACAGAAGGAGATAGAAACATAGATACATAGATGATAGATGATAGATAGATAGATAGATAGATAGATAGATAGATGGAGGAGACACAAAGAAAAATAGAGACACGATGGCAGCAATGTAGGAGGAGAGTGACCCCACCGGCCATCTTGCCCAGCCTTGTTCTTTCACGGGGGAGGATGCTGATGGGCTGAGCAAGCGTGTCACCCATGGTCATGTGGGTCCCGGAGGTCTGCTCGGCCTTGCCAAAGCCGCTTCTTAGTGTCTTCTTTCCCCAGGTGGAGCCTGCTTTGTAAATATGGCCACCGCAATAGGTCTCATCCCATACATTTACCTTCCTCTCGTTGGCTGGTGGGGCCTTTGTCTCCTCCCTCCAACAGAGTATGGAGGAAGTGCTGCTGTGTGACTTCTGAGGCTGAGTCGTACAAAGGCCACGAAGCGCCCACCTTTCTTTTGGAATACTCACTCTGGAATCCAGCTACCTGCCGTGGGGAAGCCAAGCAGCTGTGTGGGGGTGTCTGACCTGAGGGTCGTAGCTGAGGCCCAGCCAACAGTCAGCACCAACACCCAGCCAGGGGAGTCACCTCCACCCTTGGAGCTGGCCTAGATGACTCCATCTGGAACAGAGATGAGCTGTTCTTACCGGGTCCTGCCCAAACTACATATGTGAGCAAAATAAATGATTGTGGCAGTTTTACCGCTAAGTTTAGGTAGGTTGGAATGTAGGAATAGATAAATGGAATGTTTTGGTGCCATCTAGCACACACATTATCACCATCGCCATCACCATCGCCATCATCACCGTCACCATCATCACCATCATTACCACCATCATCATCATCGCCATTTCATCATCATCATCGCCATCCAGTCTCTCGGACCTCTGTGCTTAGCCGACTTTCAGCGTTTCCACACCCTGCAGTGCTCCCTGCGCCCAGAGCGCTGGCACACGCCATGCTCTTTCTTGCCTCCCTAACTTTGCCTACTCTGTTCCCTCTGCCATGATTGTCCTCCTGAAGATTCATCTGGAAAAGGCGAACTCTTCTTTCTACACCCCCACTTCTTCGGGAGCTCTGATGTCCCAGGAAACTCCCTTGCCTTCTCTTGGTGTCCTTGGCCCCTTCCTCTTGCCATCATTGTATTCGTGTCCTAGGGACGCCATCACAAAGGGCCCCAAACAGAGTGGCTTAAACAACAGAAACGTATTCTCCACAGTTCTGTATGCTGGCAGTCCAAGGTCAAGTGTCAGCCACGTTGACTCCTCCCGGGGACATGTGAGGGGAATCTGTTCCATGCTTCTCTCCTAGATTCTGGTGGTTTCCAGGTGGTTTGGATGTCTCTTAGCTTCTGCAGCGAGCGTCACACCAATGCATCTTCATGTGGTGTTCTCCGTGTGTGTGTGTCTGTCTGTCCGTCTCCAGATTTCCCCCTTTTCATAAGGGCACCAGTTATATGGGATTAAGGATCCACCCTATCCACCAGGACCTCATTTAAATTTAATGAATTGCATCTGCAATGACCATATTTCCAAATACAGTCACATCCTGAGATCCTGAGGGGTTAGGACACAAACACATGGATCGGAGGGGGATACAATTCAACCAGTATTAATCACTGTGGTTTTGTTGTCTAGCTGTTACACTCTCTCCGGAGTGAGAGCTTCCTGGAGGCCGGAGTTCCGTCTTACTTACTTCGTGTCCCCACTTGGCCCAGTTCCAGGAAGAAAATAGGCACTCGAGAAGTGTTGCTATAGAATGAATGAATAAATGGAAACTAGTTAGTTCCCACCCCCATAGGAATTATTTTATTCACTTTAGCTCATTCAACAGGGCTTTCTATTTTTCCAGGTTGTAGGGGACGATTTTATATGAAGGCATACAAAAGCAAGAATATCTAAAATATGCAAGATGTATTGCTACGAAACAATAGCTCCTGACACAATGTGGTCAGACCTCAGGAATCTACAAATTGTCTAAAGGAACAGAAAAGAGACCCCATCAGGGCACTTGGGTGGCTCAGTCAGCTGAGTGTCCAACTCTCGATTTTGCCTCACGTCATGATCTCATGGTTCGTGGGATCAAGCCCCAAATAAGTGCTGAGAATGCTTGAGATTCTCTGTTTCTCTCTCTGGCCTCCCTCACCCCCTCTGCCCCTCATGCCTCCTCAAAAAAAAAAAAGAGAGAGAGACCCCATCAACAGACTCCATGCACGTGTGCCAATAAAACATGTGACGAGGTAGTGTGCTACACAATGGGGGGAATGGGCTGCTGAATCAATGATTCCAGGACAGAAGGGAGATCCAGAAAGAAGCGAGGCCCCTGCCACACGCCGTACACAAAAACCGGCTCCAGAAGGACTGGGAACTCCCACGTGAAAAGCACAGCTTGAACGCTTCTGGGAAAAAAAAGTGTTGGGGAATATATTTGTGACCTGGGTTAGAAAGAATGTCTTAAAGACACAGAAGGTACAAACCATAAGGGAACAGACTGTTAACACTCTATGAAAATTTAAAACCACTTACATCAAAAGAGACCAAATAGGGTGCTTTGGGCTCAGTCAGTTACGTGTCTGACTTGGGCTCAAGTCATGATCTAATGGTTCGTGGGTTCGAGCCCCGCATCTGGCTTTGTGCTGACAGCTCCGAGCCTGTAGACTAGGACTCTGTGTGTGTGTGTGTCTCTCTCTCTCTGCCCCTCCCCTGCTTGTGTGCTCTCTCTCTCTGTGTCTCAAAAATATAAACATTACAGCAAAAGAAACCAATGAAATGAAGAGAACCTGTACTCTGGGAGCAGACATTGGCGCTCTAGGTAACCAGCAAACGACCCCCATTTATACAGAGAAGGCCTAGGTTCACTCATCTCATCCCCCTGAAACCAGGTTAGGGAGGCACCGTTTCTTCCCCAGCCTTTCCAGGCCGTCACGTGGGGGGCCTGAGAAGTAGAATGACTTGTCTGAGTCCCAATCACCGGCCAGAGTGGCCATCAGAACCCAGGCCGACCATGACGCTAGGTGACCAAGCAAATAACGAACAGAGGGACCAATGAACACACATACGCGTAAACATGTCGCTGTGACCTCTCTCTGGGATGGAGCTATGGGTCTCTGGGAATCTAAGAAAACTGCCAGGCTCAAGGGGTAACACACTAATGGGGGGGGGTGGCCGGCAATGATACATTTTTAAGAACTGGGGTATCCTTCACATGCACCCCGAGAGTGGTGGTGCTCGGCAGCCACGGGAGAGGGGCCTAAGGGGTCAGCCAAGCCAGCCGCTCACGGGGCAAAGGTGGTGGCAAACCAGGAGAAGAAACCGAGGTTCCGACGGTTTGGACAACGAGCCCAAGAAGACCCAGCAGAGCCGCTGCAGTGCTGGAAGTGGCGGCAAAGGCTCTGCTGTCTTGCCCCAGCCCCCCGACACTTTCTGGCTCTCTGTCTCTCTGTCTCACGCCCACGCGCACGCACCCAGCTCCCACTGGAGAGAAAAGGCAAGGAAACGCACAAATTGCAAGTCACACTTTATTCACTCGCCAGGAGGTCTGGAGGGGGAGCCTTGGGCAGCAGCCCCGCCCCTGGGAAGGAGGGACCGCGTGGCCCTAGTTGGAGGGGTGGAAGGCGCCCCGCTGGTGCCACTGCATGTCGCGGATGCGGCGCACGGACTGCACCTGGGGGTGGGGGGCCCCGAAGTCCCCGCTGTCCTTGTAGTCCCCCTTCTCCAGCAGGTACTGCAGCCCGCGGTAGCCGGGGTACTGGTAGCCCACCCACCTGCAGGGCAGAGGAGAAGCAGGTGAAGAGAGGGGGGGGGGGAAGCATCCTTAGGCCATTAGGAAGGTGGATTCCCCAGTCAGTTCACGCTTCCTGATGGGGAGATCACTACCCCCTAAAGCAACTTTTGAGTGAAGGCCTGATATTAGGAGGAGGTGATCTCAAGCCTGCTTAAGGTTACAATAACACAGGCCTCTTAACTGCCTCTCTCCACCCTCCTCCCAACCCCAGGCCTGGCTGCAAGACCAAAGGAGAGAGTAGGCTAAGCCCCAGGAGTCCTCCATTATCCCCTCATCATTTGAAGTCATCACCGTTTACGGGGGATCCTTCACTCTTCTGAGCACCTAATGAAAGTTACAGTTTCTCCACCCCGCCCCCCCCCATGTTACAAAGTCCTGGCCAATAAGGAACCTGCCTAGCCAGCCCCTGTATATGCCTGCAGCTCTATCTCATGGTCTTGAGTCCCTATATCTCTGGGCACTAATCACTTTAGCCTTTGTGGAGTCCCTCCAACTCACCAGGCTCCTCCAACCACAGGGCCTTTGCACATGCTCTTCTCTATCTGGAATGTCCTTCCTCTCTTTACACCTGCAGTTCCTACTCTTTCTGGAGATCCAAGTTCCACAAGTCCCTTCCTCAGGAGCCCAGATTTGTGTGGATTCTTAAGTTATTAACCGTTGACCCCAACTAGACTGTTAGCTACACTAGGCAGAGGCCAGGTCTCTTTCATCTACCTTGACATACGAAGACACGCCACAGCATAAATAATGAGTGAATAAATGAACGAAGAGGACCGTCAGGCCAGAACTTCGCACGCTGTTTTAGGAGTTTGACGAAACCCAGAAGAGCCAGGCTGTGCTGGCCAAACCAGCCCTCCTCAGGGGGAAAAAGATCTTTTCTCACTTTCCAGTTTCTGTGGTGTAAATACTCCCACTATGGCTGATTTCGAGCTGCCGATGGTCCAACAATCAGATATTCTGAAACCTTGAGAGTCGGCTCTCCCCACTGCCCGTGGCCCCTCTGGGAACCCCCAGAGAGTTTAATCTTGCACGATGAGAAATTCCCCCGGGGTGATGGCCAGAGTTTATGCACCAAGGAAGTTTAACTCAACGGGAATTGGCGCCTTCTGTTTCTAACCTCAGAAACTCATGCAGTAAAGAGCCGGCATGGCTGGACTTCCTCCCCTCGAGCTCTGTTAAGACCACTCAGCTCATCCCTACCTTTCCGATACCTGCACCTCCGCCTCACCTGCACCCCCCAATGTCTACAGCCCTGCTCCTCGGGACTGAGGTTAAGGCCAAGCTTTCTCTCCCCCAATCTCCATGCCCACTTTCCAAAGGGAAGACCGAGGCCAGAGTGCATATGGTCAGCAGGGTTCAGGGCAGAGCGGGGCTCCCGGGCAGGTGAGCAGGGCCGGGTCTACACTCACGTGCCGCTCTGCACGCGCACCGACGACACCTTCTCCTGGTAGCCGTGGGCGTGGAAACTGGGCACATCGTCGTCTATGATTTCCATCTTCTTCCCCGTGAAGTTGGGGTTTTCATAGAGGATGATCTTGTGCTCTTGGCTGTCCTGTTGACAGGGAGGAGGAAGGGTGAGCGCGGGAGGGGGGCCTGCCCGCCCCGCCGAACGCCGCAGCCTTGGGCCAGCCGCACACGCCATCGACAGCCCGGTACCCCCACCCCCTGCGTGCCTACAACTGCATTAAACAGCGGCCGTTTGTCGAGGCCCCTCTGGGCTATCTTCCTGCGACACTCCAGAGTCTACACTGGGAGGCACATTCAATTCTGAAATGTCATTTTCCCTCCATAACGTCAGCCTGCTTAAAAAAAAAAATAGCGGCCACAGTCCACGTACACAGAGACACGGCGGGTGGTGTCCCAAGCAGGCCCTGGAGACATGTTGGCTTTCCCTCCTCGCACATCTCTTCCCATCTTCCTGCTTCTGAGACACTTTCCTTAGTCATCCCCTTTAAGCCTTGAAATCCTCTGATGCTCTCTGGCAGGTGAGAAATCCCGAGGCTCAGAGAGGTAAAGCAGCTTGCTCAAGGCCACACCGCTGGGAGCGTCAGAGCCAACATGAGAACCCAGGTCCAGGAGATGCAATGCTCTCCTATCTCCCATCAAGCTCTGGGGAGAACTGGACTGTGCCTGGGAGGCTTGGGAGTGTCACTGAGCACTGCCAGGCCCTGTGTCCTCCCTGAGAGCTCACCTTCTAGCAAAGAATCAGGATCAGAGACGCTCCAGAAGGTTCCACCGGCACGAGTTATAAAAAAGAACCAACCTACCTTTTCCTCCACACCATGTCAGAATTTCTTTTCATATTTATGATGGCTACTGTACTGTGCAATTACTCCGTGATGGGTTCCCAACCCCAGAAAGGACTGTCTGCGCAGAATAGAATGTGAGCAGCACCCCCCCCCCCTCGAGAGCAGCTTGAGGTCTTGTGAATGGAGCCCCCTGGGGTTGTGCAATATGGCAACCCATAGGCTGGGCATATGGGAATCTCAGGGCCGTAGAGCCAATGATCCCCATTTTACAGATGGGAAAACTGAGGCCCAGGGAAGCGAATGGCTCATAGGAGGTCACACAGCCAGGAAGTATGCTCTGCCCATCAGAAGGGTCACAATGCTGGGGGCGAAGCTCCCTCCTGGTCCCTAAAGCCCTGGCTAAAAGCACCAAAGAGAAGCAGCAGCAGCAGGAAATGGCAGGAGGCTCACCACTTTGATGGGCCTCAGGGAGCTGAGGGAGTCCGTCCTCCGACTGCTGGTCCAGGAGTCCCAGCGCGGGTACTCGCCCTTCTCGAACACAAACTGCTCGCCCTTGCAGTTGGCCTGTTCGTAGCCCACCCAGCTGCAGTGGAGACAGAGAGAGGGCCGGTCGAGCCACCCCGGCCCTTCTCTGGCGGGACCCTGGCTTAGCCACTCGAGCCCCTGGGGGGTTCGCACCTGCCCAGTTCACCCATCAAAATCCAGCCACCGCCAATCCAAGAGCAGAGTCACCTCAGTGACCCAGAACTTCATTTTGAACAATAAACGATCATTAATAAAACTATCAAAAGTTACATTTGGAAAAAGAAAGCAGAGGAGTGTAATGTCTGTTTGAGAAATTCTTCCATCCAAATGCTAGAGAAATAAAAAAGGCACCTGAGAATCAGATGGCAGTGTGTGCTTTAAAGGGTCAAAACTTCTCTCACCCTGGAAGATGCGCTCCTGGGAGCCCCCTGCAGGCTGTGCTTAGCTCTGCGACCCGAGCAGGGCAGTCAGATCCTACCAGCCCCCGTCCCTTCTCTCTGGGATCAGGGACCCCGAGGCTGCTGGCTCCCAAATGCACCCGTGAAATCTGCTGAGATCCAGTATTGCCAGGATTTGAGAAGGGGACAGTGACTGCAGAGCTGGGACCTCTAGCTTTAAACCTCCCGGGAGCGTGCAGATGCTCCCAGAGTGAGAGACCGGCAGTTCTACCCATGGCCGTGACTGTGTTTATCTCCCTGCCTCGAGGAGGTGGCCGGGCTCCGTGTCAGGATTTCCCCATGAGTTCTTTTCCTTCACCCTCAATGTGGTTACTCTTATCCTACAGAGGAGGAAGCCAAGGTTTAGAGAGGGAAGTTCCTGGTCCGAAGTCACACAGCCTAGAAGTGGGAGAGCTGGCGTTTGAATCCAGTGCTGTCTGACCCCAAAGCACGAATTCTCTCCTTGGTTGCCAGCCCCCACCGGGCGAGCCCCGCCCCCTTCCCGCCCCGGGTACATACGGTCCAGCCTGCACCAGGACAGAGCCTGCCTTCTCCACGCCCGTCTCCTTCAGGTTGGGGCAGGGCCCGCTGAGCTCATGCGAGTGGCCCTGGAAGTTCTCCTGCTCAAAGATGATGATCTGCAACAGGAGGAGAGGGTTGGGCCTATCAGGATGGGGAGGAGGGAAGCAGCGCGTTGGGGGGTGGGGACGGGGCTCGAGAGACTGGAGGGATGCTGACGGGCTCCACCTTCCGGCGTCCCAGACCCAGTGTGAAAGTCAGACCATCCTGGCTCTGCTGGTGCCGGCTGTGAGACCTTGAGGCGGTATTTCACCTCACTGAGCCTCAGTCACCCCATCTGTAAAATGGGAACGCAGCCTGCCTCACGGGGCTGCTGGAAGGATTCGGAGAAGCACAATGGTGAGCACGCAGTATTTGCTCTGTGTGTGGGAGGCAAAAATCTTAAGAATTAAGGGACATCGGCAGATCCCAGGCGGGCGGGTGGCAGAGTCGGAACCAAAGCCCGAGTTTGTCCGGTGCCGTTCCGTGAAGGGCAGCACTTTGCAAACTAACGTGCACACCACACGCACACGCCCGCGAGCTTGATGAAGTGTGGTCTCCGCGGCAGCATGTCCTGGGGCGGGGCCCGCGCTCCGCATCTCTCACGGGCCCCCAGGTGACCCGGGGCTTTCCCCTGCTCCTGCCAGAGCCGGCAAGTGCCACTGTACACACCTCACCCATGTCACCCCCAAGACCCCACACCTGTGCCTTTTCTTTAAGCCCCCACAGGCTCTGCAGGTCCCCTCTGGCCTCCCCCGAGACACTTCTTAAGGTGGCTTCCCTCCTTAAGGGGACTCGCATCAGCCGGGGAAGGGGGCCAGCAGGCTCCCCATCGGGGAAGCAGTCTCTGCAAGGTGAAGCCCCCCGCCACCCTGCAGGATTCCAGAGCACATTTGGGGGTGAGGGTTTTGCACCCACACTTCCCCAGGCAGCTCCCCGGATGGAGAGGCGGGCTCAGGGCGGCAGTGGGCTCCCTGGGAGGGCAGCTGCACAATCCACACGGTCAGCACTGGCTGGGTAAACACATCCCTCTCCCCCAGGCCGGGGATTAGCTGGATAAAGGCAGGGAGGCCCGGCGGGGCTCAGAGACAAATTCCACGGGCTCAGTTCAGCCTTTAGGGTCACTGACTCGACCACAGAAGGGTCAGGAGACATGGGCTCTGATGGCCCTCCTGCCGCATATCCAGCTGGGCAACCCCAGCTAGCAACAGGGCTGCTTTGAGCCTCAGCTGGCCCATCTGTAAAATGGGGGAGACCGCCCACTCTGCGGGGTTACTGAGGAGAAGCAGAAGCAGGGAAGTTAGGAGCCAGTTTATTAGCACCCTGTCCTGGGATACAAGGAGGAGGACCAGGAAGGACAGCCTCTCCATGTATTTGAACGGCCTCAGAAAGCCCCGAGGCTCCATAATATTACTATTATTACTATTGTTTATCCACACACAGATGCTGACATTTTACACGATATCTAATCCTTTAAATGTGCGCTGTCCAGGGGCGCCAGGGCGGCTCAGCGGGTTAAGCATTCGACTTCAGCTCAGCTCATGATCTCACATTTCAGGGGTTCTAGCCCCGCGTCGGGCTCTGTGCCGACAGCTCGGAAGCCACTTAGGATCCTCTGTCCCTCTCTTTCTTCCTGCCCTTCCCCGGCTCATGCACTGTCTCTCTCGAAAAGAAACACTAAAAATAAACAAGTAAGTGTGCGCAGTCCAATGCCGCAGCCATCCGCCGCCTGCCTAAGGGACGTGCTCGGGCCGTCCCAATGAAGACGCACCGTCACAGAAGGTGACATCAGATTTCGAAGGTTTAGAATAGGAAAGAAAGAATGGAAAAGAGCTTTCTCATAATTTTTCTATTGATTAGACATTAGGACCTATCGGGTTTAATAAAATAGAATACGAAAATTAATTTCTCCGGCTTCTCTGTTTTTTATCATGGCTAACGGAAGTGCTCGGTTGCACAGGCACCCTCTCTACGTCTCTACGGCCTTCGTGCTGGTCCTCAGACCCGTGCGGCTCCGTCTCGCCTCTGGGCCTCTGCACTCGCTGTGCCCTCTGCCTGGAATGTTCTCCCTGATCCCCACCCTGACTTCCGTGGCCAGTGACCTGGGTGTCCTCTCCAGTGTCACCTCCTCAGGGAGGCCTCCCCGGTCACCTCAGCTAACACCTCCTTTCTTGACTCATCCCGACTCTCAGAACACAAGCTTCTCTGGCCGGAGAGGCCACATGTGAGACAAAAGGGTAGGGCCCCGGTGGACCCCATGCCCAGGGCCCCTGAAGCAGAGGACCACAGGAGGAAGCCCAGCAGAGGCAGCCGGGGGGCTGGTTGCTGGTGGAGGTCTGGGTGCCGATCGGATATGACAGGTCTCCGTCACTGGGTCCTAGGAGGGCGAGGAGGAAGAGGAAGCAAAGGCAGGCACTGATAGCTGGTGTTAGGTGGACACATCCCAGGCCGGGCTGAGCTGGTGATCTTTGCCTCTTCACACCCACCTTGCGCCGTGAATCCAATTCTTCCCATTTTAAGAAGAAGGGAGCTGAGGCTCAGAGAGGTCAAGTGACTGACCCGAGTCACACAGCAGGTGGGGAAGCCCACCTCGCCTCCTGCTTGCAAACCCCCTCTCACACCGAACTGTGGGTCCTCCCCAGCTCTCGGGAGCCCCTGTGGGCAATAGGGTATGGGCTGTGGGGTAAGGCAGGGTAACATAAGTCTCCAAAGCTGGAAACTGGTGTCAGGTCATGGGCTGGGGAGGGGCCATCAGAGTCAGTGCCCCTTATGCAAGTGGGGGAGATTGGAGCCCAGAGAGGGGCAGGGGCAGAGAGGGGAGCTTCAGGAAGTTAAGACTGTAACTCAGGCTTGGAAGAAGAGAAACGGAGTCTGGAAGAGGAGCTCTGCTTGCCCCCCGCCCTCCCTCACATGGTACCCACCTTGGGGTTGAGGGGCTGTGGCTTGCCCGCTTGGGTCTGGTGGTCTGAGGCCATGGCGGGTGGTCCTGTGCAGGGATGACCTGGAAGACAAGTGGGGAGCGGCAGTGACGACCCTTCTGGGCCCTCTGCTTTCTCACCTGGGCGCCTCGGAACCACTCTGCTCCGACCCTCGAGCCTGCTTTGGTCTCCCCGACTCAGGGTGTCCCTGAGCAGTGGGGTCCGCAAGTGGCTGTCTGAATTTCCATCCTTATAGCTTCATTTTTTTGTGCCCAGGTCAGCTCTGGAGGGGGAAGCGAGGGCTGCTAAGAAAGCGGTGATAAATTGGGGCTTCAGCAGGGCGCATCTGTAATGTGCAGAAATGTCCCAAATCGAAGAAAAGCATGGGCCCCAAACCCCATGCACTGGCCGTGCATCTCAGTCTCCTGCACCCCCGAGGCCTCACCCCCACCCCACCCCCGCCAGCACCCAGGACCCAGGATGCTCCTCTCTGCCGCTGATCTCACCCCACCCCCCACCCGCACACACATCTGTGATGCAGCTCATGCTACCAGAAGGCAGAGAAGTGAGTGTAATGGTAGAAACTTGGGCACCATGATCGGCAGCAACAGGGAAGGTTTCTGGCAAAAAAGCCTGGAAAATTGGCACTGTCTCCCCCATTCCCCACAGGAGGGGCAGTGACCCCAGCCTGCGTGTCCCCTGTGAGGAGGAGACACCTGAACCCCTTCTCCGGAGACAGCGCCCAGCTTCCAGAAGCCCCTTCCACACTCAAGGCTGGGCCAGGACGTCCCCCACAGACAAGACCTTCAAACAAGCAGCTTGGGGGCCACGCCTGCCCTGCTCTCCTAAGGGACCAGCCCTTGCGCCCCTCACAAGGTCAGAGGCCTCGCCATGCAGCCCCCCGTCATTGACCGCCTCGGGCTAGAGGTTACGCTTAATCAGTTCAATTCAGGTGCTGGCACCCTGGGCCTCAATTTCCTGTTCTGCAAAGTGGGGACAGCCACGGCGCCGGATGGTATCTGTGAACAGGCTGTGACAGTTCGATTCCGTAATGCAAAATACCACAGGCATTTGGCAGCGGGCCTGGGCTACGCTTGGCGGTCTGTAAATGGCAACGCTTATGGCATCATGAGGGTCATTTCCACCAAGCGTCAGTGGCTTGGAAGTCACCTGTTACTGGAAGCTCTCGGAGATGGCCGGCTGCTTCCGGACCACTGACTGCTCCCCAAGGCTGGACTCGTAGCGGTGCCCGGGAATGTCAGCGGATGTGGAGAGCGCTGGGTCACTGCCCTTGGAACGCTGCCGGTCCTTCGCTGATTTGATTCCTTCCACTTAGAAACCCTCGGATTCCCCTCCCCAGCCGCTAGCCAAGCAAGGACATTGATGGACTCGTTCCTATGGATGGAGGCGCCTATGTATCCGGCACCGAGCAGGACCACACACCCACGTCTGCTCTAGCAAAGGAGGATGATGACCCCTCTCCCCATTTAACAGAACAGAAAGCTGAGGCTTACAGCAGTGAAGTCTTTGCCCAAGGCCCTCTTGTCAGAAAGGGGGTGGGTAGCACCTGGATTTGAACCCAGATCACCCACACTTTCCAACCGAGGATACGGATGAGAGGAAAAGGCAAGGCAAGCGAGACAGGCATGCTTACCAGTGACACCAGCCCCCGAGAGTGCCCGTGAAGGCTGGCCGGCGGGAGGTGGCATTTATACCTTCCCCACGAGTGCCGGTGCCAAGGCGGGTGACCGCTGCGTCCCCACAGAAAGCGGGACGAGAATGCTGGATTAAGCCTGCACCAAAGCCCGGGTCAGCAAATGCCCACAGACATTGTGTCTCTGCACAATAATGTCATTAGCTTTTGGACGCAGCCGAGCCAGAGTGGTCAGGCGGCTGGGCAAGGGGAAGCCTACTTTGCATGCATCAGCCGTCCGGCTGCCAGGAGTGGGGGCAGGCCGGGTTCACTGGAGTGGTCAGTTGAGCCCTGGGGGAAGGCAGATGGAGGCAGATCTCAGTGGCCCTGGGAGAAAACAAGGGAAGAGGGGGTGATTGGCCAGGGTCCGGCATCCATCCATCCGCCCATCCGTTCATTCATTCACCAAATATGTATCAGGCACGTACTCGGTGCCAAGCTCCGTTTGGGGGGAGGTGGGGGGTGTCGGGGAGGGGACCTACCCCAGTCTGGACCATCCAGGAGAGCTTCCAGGAAGAGACAGGGTCTTCGGGGATGAGGGCCAATTAGCCTGGGACACCAGGTAGGGGAGGGAGTTCCAAACAGAAAGGGGACCGTGTGCGGAAGCTGGGGTGACATTGAAAGACTTGGAGGCAGGTGGTGGGGCTCAAGTGTGGCAGGGGGCCTGGCCCTGCCAGCTGGGGGAAGCGATCTTCACCCTGACGACCCCTGCTGTCCCAACACCTGCCACTCTCAAGTGGGTGCCCACAGGCCCCTGAGGTTTGGAGAAACCTCTCAGACCCCTGCTCCGGCTCCGCCCGTGGGGGCCCGGCCTTTATTCATGTGGCCCCAGCACACTTCTTCTGCAGCCAGCCTGCTTCTTGACTGGATCCAAGCTCAGGCAGGGGACAGGGGACAGCCCTGGGGCTCGGACCCCAGGCTCAAGCCAGACTGGCTGCCCCCCCTTCCATCCCCCAATGCACACACACCCACACACACACATCCAGGCCGTGTCTGTGGTAGCGCTTCTCACCACCCAGCGATGGCGCTACTCATTTACTTGCCATCTTTCCAATCCGAAGGGAAGCATCATGGGGAAAGGGCCCCTGCCTGCCTGGCTGACCGCGGTGCCCGCACAGTCCAGCGCCTGACACACAGGCTTCTCTAGGGCAGCTTAAGGCAACAGACATTTGGGATGTAAGAGAGTGCAGATCTTTGGAAACAGTACGGTGGTTCCTCAAAAAATTACCCATAAAGGGGCGCCTGGGTGGCTCTGTCCATTCAACATCCAACCCTTGATTTTGGCTTAGGTCATGATCTCAGGGTTTGTGGGATCGAGCCCCATGTTGGGGTCTGTGCTGACAATGCAGAACCTACTTGGGATTCTCTCTCTCCCTCTCTCTGCCCATCCCCTGCTGTCTCTCTCTCTCTTAAAATAAATAAATAAAATAAAAACTAAAAAAAAATTACTGATAAAATGTCCCTCTCACTCAGCAGTTCCTCTTATGGATGCACAGTCCAGAGAACTGAAAGCAGGGCCTTGAACAGACCGTCGCACGTGCACAGCGCCACCGTGTGGCAGCATTGTTCACAGGAGCCACAAGGTGGAAATAGCCTAGATGTTCATCGATCGATGAAGAGAGAAACAAAACACATCCGTAACATGGAAGGCAAATCAACCTTACAAAGGGAGGAAATTCTGGGGCCCCTGGGTGGCTCAGATGGTTCAGGGTCCAACTCTTGGTTTCGGCTCAGGTCTGATCTCGCGGATTATGAGTTTTAGCCCCACATCGGGCTCAAAGCGCAGAACCTACTTGAGATTCTCTCTCCCTCTGTCTCTGCCCCTCCCCCTCCCACCTCTCAAAATAAATAAACACACTTAAAAAAAAAGGAAGGACATTCTGACCCACACATCAGCATGGATGAAGTGTAAGGACATGATGCTAAGTGAAACAAGTCACAAAATGACAAATACACATGATTCTTCTTACATGACACTCCTGGGGCAGCTAAATTTATAGACAGAAAGTGGAACAGCGGGGCCGGGGGCAGGGGAGGGGGAAACGGGGAGTTCGTGTGTCACGGGCACAGAGTTTCAGTTTGGAAGGATGACAAGGTTCTGGAAATGCAGGGTGACGATTGTACAACACTCCGGATGTGTTTAATGCCACTGAAGTGCACTCGTAAAATGATTAAAAAGAGTAAATTTTATGTTATGTCTATTTTATAAGGAAAACCACGTCCAAAAAAGCCCATCCTCTGGAAATGTTTCATCGCAGAGTTCTGGAGGCTGGAAATCCGAAGTCGAGCAGGGCTCTGCTCCTTCTGGAAGGCTCTAGCGGCAGGCGCCTCAGAGCACTTGGCTTTGGCTGTGTCCTGAGACACTGCTGCTCTGGACAGTGAGCTCCCTCAGAGCTGGGCTACTCACGTCCATAGCCCCAGTGTCCACCTGGACCCAGCACATAGTAGGTGCTCAGAAGATATTTGTTGACTAGTCGAATTCACTAATGAGTAAGAGATAAGGAGATGGGTGAAGGTGTCTTCACTTGAGCGTTACCAGAAACAGACGCTAAGACAAGAGGTCAAGTGCAGGTAGTTTATCTGAGAAGTCATCCCAGAAAGTACCCTCAGGGAAGGGAAGGCAGCCGATGGGGTGTACCAGGGAGCAGGTTAGCACCGCGTCTTCTTGAAATTAGGCGGGAGTCAGTGTGATTCATCCTGTCCAGTGGATTCTGAGATGTCTCAGATGTCTGGTCATTTTAGTGCTGGTATCAGGATTTCCAGTGCTTTCTCTTCCATTGCTCTGAGATGACACTGCTGCAAGAGAGTGAAGCCTCCATCAGCCAGGGTGAGAGTGACTGGATGAAGAAGACCTGCATTAGACCAGCGTTAGACATGTGGCATTGGTGAGGAATAAACCATTATTGTGAAACCTCTTGGGGGCTGTTTGTTACCCAGCATAGCCTGACTGATACATACCTCACCTTGCTACAAAGAAGACACACCTTGGTATCCCCAAACCACACCCCTTAGACACTTAGGAGCCTGAGCAAGAAGAACCTCCGAGATCATCAAGTTGGAAGGTTCTCAACTCTAGCAAAAACAACACTCCCTTTCCATGACTTGTTTTGTGACAGCCCCTTCACTTTGTTGGAATGAAACTGAAACTATAATCCACCTACATACATGCTTTCAGAATAAATGCATAATAAAATGTCCTAACTATATTATAAAGGAATAATAAATGAAATGTGTAATAATATGTATTTCAATATGAAAGGTTTGGACACAGCTATACCAGATAATATACAAAAGGAATTTGAAGTGTTCGTGCTACTTTTTATAAATAAACAAGTTTGGGGGCATCTGAGTGGCTCAGTGGGTTAAGGGACTGACTCTTGATTTGGGCTCAGGTCATGATCTTGTGGCTTGTGAGGTCGAGCCCTGCATCGGGCTCCGCTTTACAACATGGAACCTGCTTGAGATTCTCTGTCTCCCTCTCTCTCTGCCCCTTCCCCGCTTGCTCTCTCTCTGTCTCTCAAAATAATTAAGCATCTAAATAGGCAAGTTTGGATAGGAAGATAACATTGAATGGACCATGTATTTGACATGTTCACAAACCTATGAAGAATGATCTTGAATGTCCCACAGATACACACGCAGACTGGCCCAGAGGTGATTGATCAATGTTGCCACAGGCCCCGTGACTTTACAAAATGAGGAAGAAGGCTTGGCAAGGTTCCCACCTGAGGACGGGGGGCTGGGGGACCTGGACGCCAATTCCTGTTGGCCTCTGGATGAGTCATTTCACAAGTCATAACACCTACTTTGTGTTAATTCCCCTAGGATTCCAGCTGCCCTGGGCACACCAACATTGCGAGTTCTTTTTTAAATGTTTTTTAATGTTTTATTAATTTTTGAGAGACAGAGAGACAGAGCACGAATGGGGAAGGGGCAGAGAGAGAGGGAGACTCAGAATCTGAAACAGGCTCCAGGTTCTGAGCTGTCGGCACAGAGCCCAATGTAGGGCTTGGAGTCATGAACCATGAGATCATGACCTGAGCCAAAGTCAGACACTCAACTGATTGAGCGCACCAGGCGCCCCAACATTGTGAGTTCTAAGGGCTCTGGGGATGCCCAGGGCACCTGCTACCATCCAGGGGCAGACTAAAGATGTCCAGACTAAAGACAGCAGAGAGGAGCAGCTGGCCAGGGGAAGCGGCAAGAAATTCCCAAGAGAACCGGGAAGTAATTGTGAAAGGGATGCATGCCTTGAGGCTCACCAGTGCTGGGCCTGAGAATGCCCCCAGACCCTCCTGCCCAGCTCCTGAATCCCTGGGTCCCAGCTCTGCTTCCGTGAGCCCTGCTCACCCTGGGTCCCCCTTTCTCCCATGAAGCCTCTATGCAGTTCGGAATCTCACCATGCAACCCGGTGCCTTATTCCCTGGTTTGCACTGGCATCCTCAGGATGAACCGCCATTCCTGAGTAATTGGGAAGTCCCTGCTCTACACAACCTTGCAGCCTGTCTCCAGGGTCACCAGTCCCAATGACGGTGGGGTGGAGGAGGGACACTTACCGAGCAGTTTCTCAGTTTCACCCACCGTTCTCAGCCCTGTCTGCAAATTAAATTCATGTTAATCCTCACAACAACCTATGAGCTAGGTCATCTGCGTCACAGATGAGAACACTTGGGCACAGAGAGGCTTGGGGACTTGCCCGAAGGTACACAGTACGTAGTAAAGCTTGGAAAGGAAGCCAGGTGGAACAGAGCGAGAGCTCCGCTCAGTCATTCTGCCTCTAACTCCATTTTTTTAAATGTTTTATTTATTATTGAGACAGAGAGAAACAGAGCATGAGCAGGGGAGGGGCAGAGAGAGAGGGAGACACAGACTCTGAAGACAGGCTCAGAGCCTGACGCAGGGCTCAAACTGGTGAACTGTGAGATCATGACCTGAGCTGAAGTCGTCCGCCCAACTGACTGAGCCCCCCAGGTGCCCCTCTAACTCCTTGGGCTTGCTGCCTCTAACTAATAGACTACACCGCCTCCCCATTAAACAGATAAAATGATCTCTTGACTCTCACCCTCACCCTCTTGTCACCAAGAGACACTCTTACTTTACTGTCCCTCTCAGGTCCTGTCCCTGCAGGAGCTAGAATTTGAGTGTAGGTTGGAGCTAAGAGTAGCCTTTTGGAGTTAGGCCTGGGGTCAAATCTCAGCTCTGTCCCTCCCTGGCTGTGTGACCCCAGCAGTTGACTCTCCCTCTCTGAGCTTCCCGGGCCGTGAGCATTGAATGGGAACATGCCTTGGAGTACTCGGTGGAGGCCAAGGCCTCCCTAATACAGACGGTTAGCGCTCGGACGTCGTGGGTCCCCCCTGGATGTGGTCTGGCGACACCCCACCTCTGAAGTCAGCCCCAGCCACAGACCCTGGGGCCAAGTCCAGGCCAAGGGAGGGGGGGACCCACTGACCCAGCACAGAGTTAGTCTCTTTGCAAGCCCTCCTCTGGCCCCTTTACCCGGGAGCCGGTTACAGTCCTTGGTGTTAGCTGAGACCAGGCACCCACAACCCCTGGCCCAATGCCTAGAACACAGTAGGTGCCCAATTAATGGCAGCCATGCCACAGCCAGCAGCTGCAAAGGGCTTTAGTTTGGCCGCCGCAGCATGGACAGCCAGTGGGCGGGGAGGAGCCAGCTTTGGAGGCAGACATGAACCTGAGCCCTAATTCCACCACTCTAAAAGCTCCGGCATGCGGTACAATTTGCTTCAGTGCTCTGGGCCTCAGTTTCCTCCTCTGCGCACGGGCATGGGTATCTTCTGTCAGTAGATTAGAGATGATAGCGTAAAGCCGCTGTGTGCTCAGTGCACGGTGGTGGGGACAATAGGGTGGTGGCTTTTATTATTATTGTTGATGCTGGTGTTGTTGTTTTTGCTCTGCCTGTGTCCCTGCCCCTGACGGACGCATCACAGTTTGCGGGGCTCAGGGGAGGATGTCCCAGAGCCAGCACACAGAGCGCAAATTCTCGTATGTGTAACCCCGGGAAGGAGATGCTACCTCTCTAAGCCTTAGTTTTCTCATCTGTGAAATGGGCCTTGCAAGGTCATTCTTAGGGTTCGGCGATTCAGATGATGTCTGGCATTCAGTGAGGACCGATTTGTAAAGGAAAACAAGGTTCTGTGAGAGGGACGAGGGGGAGGGTCTTGTGGGACAGGGGGGAAGGGGGTGCTGCTATCCTCACGTGGCAGGAGTCAACCCTGCCTTTTGTCTGCCTGGCTGCTGAGTGCCCCGCACCCTCCACCCCGAGCCTGGAGCCCCACCCAGCTGTCCCCCACACACCAAAGTAAAACTTAATTGAAGGCGATTTCTCAGTTGTGCGTGTGTATGTTTTAAATATGCAGGCTGAAGTCACTGACAGTTGCTATATTCTTTCCAGTGCCTTCCCCCAGGCCCCCTCAGGCCTCCCCCACACCAGCTGCCTCAGCCATGGGGAGGCTGCAGGGGGCTGGGAGGAACTCTAGGCACAACGGGGTAACAAAGTCAGGGAAACATGCAGGCTGGCTCGTGGGGGTGGGAAGGCAAGGGCAGGTCCCCGAGGGTGCAGAAGCCAGCTGTCACCTAACTGGCAGAGCGGACACTTCCTTCTCTTCTCACTGGGGCCAGAGGAGACTCCCACGGATGCCTGGCACTGCCACAGCGTTTCCCTCTGGCCAGATGGAGGCACTGAGGCTCAGCGCGGTGACGGAGGTGGGCTCAGTCCCACAGAAGAGGCTGCAGAAGCCTCTGGGGGGGTGCACAGAGCTACCAAAGGATGGACGGATGGATGGATGGATGGATGGACAGACGGAAAAGACAGAGTCAGGGAGATGACACCACCAGGGCTCAGCCAGGGGTGTCCCGGCTGGTGTCCCTGGGTCCCACCTTGGCCCCATGGTCTATACTCTGTGCCACAGCCAGAGCGATCCTGTTAAATCGTGTCTTGCTTTGCTCCGACTCTCCATGCCTCCCGTCTCCCTCAGAGAAGAGTCTGTGGGGCCCTAACTGCCCTGACCCCTTACCCTCTCTGACCACTACACCTTTCTGCTGCTCACTCCCTTCCAGACCCCCTGGGCTCTCTGCCACGTCTCCGCAACCCAGCCACACTCCTGCTTGGGGCCCGCACATCCATTATTCCTCCTCCTGAATGTCCTCATGGGTCATTCAAGTCTCAACTCAGATGTCACCTCCTCAGAACAGACTCGGACCCTCTCATCACCTCCTATAGTCATATTGCACTTCTTTGTGCATAGCACTTGCCACTCCTAATGTTATATTTGAAATCTACTTGCTTATTTATGTCCAGTCTCTCTCCTCAAAGGTGAACCCCATGAGGGCCGGACTTTGTTTTGTTCTCTGATGTGTCCTCAGGCCTTGGGCAGGGCTGGCACTTGCTGAATAAATTAATGAAAACAGACAGTGGCAGATACAGAGATGGATAGGGGCATGATGGATAAACAGACGGATGGGAGAAAAGAAGGATGGATGGATGGATGGATGGATGGATGGATGGATGGATGGTTGGATGGGTGGGTGGATGGATGGATGGATGGATAGTTGGATGGATGCACGGGAGAGAGATAGGATGGATGGATGGATGGATGGATGGATGGATGGATGGATGGTTGGATGGATGGATAGATGGATGAATGGATGGACAGTTGAATCAATGGATGGATGTATGGATGGCTGGATGGGTGGGTGGATGGATGGATGGATGGATGGTTGGATGGGTGGGTGGGTGGATGGATGGATGGATGGAGGGATGGATGGATGGATAAACGGATGGATGGATGGATGGATGGATGGATGGATGGATGGATGGATGGATAGTTGGATGGATGCACGGGAGAGAGATAGGATGGATGGACCAATGGGAGAATGGGTGGAAAGAAGAATGGATAGAAAGATGGGTGGACTGGAGGGAGGATGGATAAATTGATTGAAAGAAGAAAACTACAAAGATGAAAGGAAGAATGGATGGATGGATGAACAGATGGGTGGATAGATGAACGGACAGGCTGACAGATGGAAACACAGACAGGGAAGCAGACACAAATCAGTTAAGTTGTGCATGTGACTGCATGCGGACCAGAGCCCAGGGACGAGCCCAGCGCACAGCCCACCCTGGGGACTCTCAGAACCCTGAAGCCCGGTCCCCTCAGTAAGTGACACAGAGGAACATGGCAGGTGGGGGACCGGCCCCAGGCTTTATTGAGCAGATTCCGGGGAAGGGGGGACAGGCAGACCACCGCCCTGGCCTGGGGCCTCCTCTTCTCGCCTCTGCTGCCCCCCGGGCAGGCCTGGGTGCCCTCAGCTGCTGAGGAAGCAGCCCCGCCTGTGCCACTTCTGGTCGCGGACCCGGCGCACGGACTGCAGCTGTGGCTGGTTGGCGTCCCAGTCGTTCCAGTGGCGGTAGTCGCCCCGCTCAAACACGTACTGGCGCCCGCGGTAGCCGGGGAACTCATAGCCAACCCACCTGCCGGGGCGAGGGCTGCGGTGAGGCCACGAGGCCTCCTGCCTCCAGCCGGACCAAGCCTTGCAAAGCCGGCATCTGACCACGCTCTCCGCCTGCCTGAATCCCTCCCTGGCTCCCCAGTGCCCTCCAGATGAGTTCAAACTCCCTGCCCTGCTCACAGTCCTTCACCAAACATCCCGACATGCCTTCTTCACACCCCAGACTCTGAGCCCTCTTACGCTACTTTCCTTGAAGTATCTCTGAGTATCTCTGAGCCCTTACACATGCTGTTCCTTCGGCCTGGAACACTCTTCCTTGCCTCATCCATATCCCTTTTCCCTTCATTCATCTTCTTTGCATCTCAATCCATATGTCTCCTCCTCCAGGAAAGCCCCTGCTGCTGTCCCCAGGTTGAACCAGAGAGCTCTGTGAGTCCCCCATCGCAGTCCTGACCACAATGAACTGTGGGTGCCTGTCTCCCTGTCTGTCTTCCTAGCAGGCTAAAATTCTTGAGGGCGGAAGCTGTGTGATTCTTGTTGCCCCCATATTCTACACATAGAGATACTCAGTAAAAAATTGTTGAATAAACTATCATCAGGGAAGGTGGCACCTTTAAAGTCTCAACCTTAGGCCTAGAGCCCCTAGAGGGAGAGGTAACATTGACAGAGGGAATGTGATCTTAAGATCGCATTAATGGAGATATTAAGCCTCAAAGGAGGGAGGTGATATACGATGCACTCTCCGGGGTACTATCCAGGCCATATCTAGAGAATTACTACGTCACTTCTTACCCTGGTAAGAAGGGCAAGGGCTGTGAAAGGGGGAGAAAAATCCTCTGAGAATCAGTTCAAGGACCTGGGGATGTTCATAAAAGGAGTGAAGACCTAGATAGGGACAGGTAAGAGGAACAGATTCCACTTGATTAAAAAATAAAGATAAAACTCCCTAGAGGTCAAAGCTTCCTGGAAATCCAATGGTTATGGAGGGTGAACAGCTAGAGAGTCACATCATGGGGGCCCTCGAGGGGGCTCTGAGCAAGGCTGGGGCAGAAGGAGCCAACTTGAAGGAAGGACCGGGAAGCGCCACTGTGTAGGAAACACAGGGACAGACTCTACTTGGAGCCGGGGGTGGGGATGGGGGACGGGCAGGAGCGGGGGTGCGTCCTTACGTCCCGTTGATGGCCCGCACGCTCGCCACGCGGTCCTGGAAGCCATGCGCCCAGAGGCTGGGCACGTCGTCGTCCACGATCTCCATCTTGCGGCCGCTGAAAGCCGGGGTCTCGAACAGGTGCAGCTTGTGGTCGGGGCCATCCTGGGGGCGAGACCACGCGGTGAGCCGGCCGCTCCCACACTCAGAACAGGGGTTCTGAGGTGCAGGAAAGAATCCAGTCACACAGACACACGCCCGCCCCCATGCCCCCCTGCGGGAGGGAGGGGCGGGGCTAGGAAGGCTCCCCTCACCTCCCAGCACGGCTCCCCTGGAGTCTTAGAGCCAGGAGCCATGAAGCCCAGAGCGAGCCTTGTGGCTCTTACGAAACTCCATCATTTAGCAGATAAGGAAACAGGCACAGAAAGGCCGTTAGGATATAAAAATTAGTAATGTAGAAGGATTCCCTCTTGACTGAACCAGGTTCTGGCTGTGGTCTTCTTAGCTTTCCTCCCCCTGTTATCCAAGTAGCATCGGTGACAGTGAGAACGGCTGGGGCAGCCACCGAGGGTGGGGAGGGGAGCAGCGCGACAAGCGTCACTGTGGACCGAGTCCCTTCCAGGCGTCTGAGGAAGGCAGGTGAAAAGCCCCAGCGGGGTTGCAATTACTTTCTGAAGCTACTTTCCACAATGCGTTGCTTCGAGCGCAGTGCCGACCTGGGCCCGGACCGTGCGGCTGCTGATACTAAGCGGGTTGCACAGGGAAGTGTCAGTGCCATGCCGGCGAACTGAAGCTGTAAATCCTGGCGTCCCAGTCCCCAGCCCAGTGACCGCGGGATGACAGCCCACACAACCTTCCAGGTCAGAGGTGAAGCTGGCCCCGCCCCACCAGTCCGCCGCAGCCCACCCCCAGCTAAGCCTGTGCAGTGAGCCTGCCTGACCAGCGCCCAGCAGGCCCCCCTTCTAGGGGCTCCCCAAGACGGCAGGAGCAGTACTCACGATGTGCAGCGGCCGGAGGGACAGGAGGCTGTCGCTGTGGTGGCTGTTGGACCAGGCATCCCAGCGAGGGTAGTCCCCCTTCTCCAGGACAAACTGCTCCCCGCGGAAGGCCCTGCGTTCGAACGCCAGCCACCTGTAGAAGGGCGCGGGCTGGGTCACCGCTGCTGCGGCTGAGGGAGGACCCGCATCTAGTGATGGAAGGTCCCCAAAGCTGCTGACCTTGAACCCTCCCTCCAGTCCTCCCACGGATCCCTGGTCCAGGTACAAAAGGAGCTCCTGCAACATACCAGCTGCTGAGACTTTGAGCCAGAAAACCATCCTGGGAAATAGTATGAAGGATCTATTTTATTTGCAGCCTCTGTGTAGGGTCGGGAAAGTCCTTAGCACAATGCCTAGCACCTAGTAGGTAATCCAATGACAATTCCTCTCCTTCCTCCTCCTCTTCCTCCTCCTCTTCATTGTTATATTTATGTGCATGTTTCCACTTATTCTCACAAAAACTCTCTCTGAAGCACATGCTTCCCATTGGACAGATGGGAAAACTGAGGGCAGACATGGGAAGGGAGTTGCCTAGGGCCCCACAGCAGCTCTGGATCTGGAACCCAGGCCTCCTGGCTCCCGGAAGGCTCAGGGCTGTGAGGAGGGGCCTGGGGGTCCGGGTACTCACGGCCCAGACTCCACTTGGATGGAGCCCACCTTCTCCAGGAGGCTCTCTGTCAGGTTGGGGCACTCAGCCGAGAGCTCGCACCGCTTGCCCTGGAAGTTCTCCATTTCGTACACGATCACCTGAAAGGGCAGCATCCTGAGCACATCCCACCCGGGTGGGGCTCCCAGGCCCCCTCCTCTAGCCCCTCCGGCTAACCAGTCCTCCTTGGGGCAGAGGCCGGAGGACCATCCCTCCGCTCCATCCGCGCTGCCTCAGATCCAGCATCGCCTGCCGGCTTGCACGGCCCCCCCAGGTGGCCACAAGGGGGAATGCCTCCGGGAACCTCCATGAAACCAGGATTGCAGCTAGTATCTGGCAGGAGCCAGGCCCCAATCTGACAGGGTGAAGGGACCCAGGGGAAAGAAATGAAGCTGCTTATGCCTAGGAGGGAATGTGGCCTCAAGAGAGGCCAGAAACCCATATGTCCCTTAATGTGAAATGTCCCTGTGGCCAACAAAGGCAACACCAGCTCGCAGCCTCTGGGCTAACCTTTACCTTTCCCACGCCCAGAGAAGGAAGAAGTAAGTTTTGCATCTCTTATTGACCCAGAAGCACAAGCTGTCTTTGTAGAAGGTCCCTGAGTCACATCTGTTCTGGGCATTTTATAGAAGGCTCAGAGAGGGTAAGTCACTTGTCCTGGGCTGCGCAGCAAGCTAGATGGAGGAACCAGGATTCGGTAAGTCAGCTGGCTCTTTTCTCCTGCACACTGCTACGGACAAGGCATGGCCCACAGAGCCAGGAAGGGCCGGCAGGGGCATCTGCCTTCCAGGGGGGACGGGGCTGCCTCCAGGGCTTGGCAAAGGCCTTTAGAAGTCCCTAGACCAGCCCTGTGGTCCCACCAATCCCAGGGCCAGGCAGGCCTCTTTGCTTCCCTTCCACTCTCTTTAAAGCCACAAGCACAGGGCGCCTGGGTGGCTCAGTGGGCTAAGCATCTGACTTGGCTCAGGTCATGATCTCACGGTTCATGACTCCAAGCCCTACATTGGACTCTGTGCTGACAGCTCAGAACCTGGAGCCTGCTTCGGATTCTGCGTCTCCCTCTCTGTCCCTCCCCCACTCATGCTCTGTTGCTCTCAAAAATGAATAAACATTAGAAAAAATTAAAGCCACCAGCACATCCTTAGAATTCTCCTTGGCTGGCCAGGACCGTGGCATTTAAATCTAGCTCTAGCACCAGTTCTGGGGGCGGAGACAGTGAGCACTGCTCCCATTTTCCAGACGGGGCCATCAAGGCCCAGAGGAGCCAGAGAACTGGACTGAGGTCAGGCAGGGGGATCTGAGCCATGTCCCCTGAAAGCTCCAGGCCTCTGTGCCCCCCGGAGACAGGCTCTGTGTGTGTGTCTGGTTGTATTCTGCAGATGAGGACACAAGAGGGAAGATACAATGAAGTCGTGACAGGAGTGACGTGGCTTCCTGGCCCCCAAGGGCTTCAGCTCCTTTCTGGGGGGGTCCTGCTGGGGAAGCTGACCCTGAGGCCCAAGAGCAGTCCCAGGCCCCGAGCCCAGGACCCCCGCTGCCCCGTACCTTGTAGCTGCCCCCAAGGCCTCCATGACTCTTGCCAGCCGCAGCCTGCTCTGGCACTCCGTGCTGTTCTGCCATCTCCCCAGGAACGCGTCTGCCTTCAACCAAAGGAAAGTGAGTCCCCGGCTCCACCAGGGCAAACTAGGTACTGGGTGACTGAAGTCGAGGCTGAGCTACAGAACCTGCTGCTTTGGGCACGTGGTCATTGCGCCCTGCGCTAGTTCACTCAGTCATTCAACAAACACTCACTGAGAAGTTATCGTGGTCACAGGGGTGGTGGGTGGGATCAGGATCCTTGTTTTTTAGAGGGAAACCCTGAGGCCCAGCGAGGCGAAGCCACTTTCCCCAGGCACAGAGTGAGGAGTGGCCAGGACTGGGCCTGGCTCCGGAGCGCACGCCCTTCCCCCACACCCAACTGCTTCCCCCAAACAGGGTTCTTCAAGCTCTGTGTAGACACACCACCTCCAGACCTTGGGCAGAGGGTGGCTTCAGCGGGGTTTCTCGACAGGGGTCTCTCCCACCTCCATGCTCTGGGCTACAGACTTTTGTTCATTCATTACTCTGTCACCAAAGATTCCGTGAGCACCTGCTGGGTGCCTGGCCTGGGGCCAGGTCACCAGGATGCGCAGCAGACTGCACACTGGGGGAGATGGACAGACAGACAGACAGACATCCAGAGAATGCCCGATGTGAGACCAGATCGCAGACACCAGCTCTGGCCCAGTTTCCATACATTTGGTTAGTTACTCCATATGCATTGATGGAGCACTTACTGGGTACCAGCCTCTTAAAACACAGACACAGAGAGACCGTTCCCTTCATCCCTGGGGGGCCATGACACATGAGGCAGGCCCCACGGCAGTCACGTGGGAGGAGTCTCAGGGTTGTTCCATGGCAGACACACGGGACTGTCCTCCAGTGTATCAGCACACACACGTGCACGCAGCATGCACACATGTGGTCCTTGTACACAGTCACATTACACTCACCGTGCCCAACACCCTTCCCACTGGCCCCTCACACACACACACGCCATGCCCATCTCAGACATCCACGGGGGTCCACGCACACACGTCTACACCCACCCCCGCTGCTCCCTCTCACGGCCCCAGCGCCCCCACTGCTGGCAGGTCAGCTTCGGAGCCCGTGTGCTCTGGACACAGGCCCGGGGAGGCATAGCCTGCAGGGCGCCTCTCCCGTCCATGCCTGGCCTCAGCAAGACGCGGGGCCTGGCCCAGCTCAGGGGTCCTTGGTAGCCCCCAACCTGTTCGCCCCCCTTCCTCAGCCGTGTTCAGGGAGAAGCCTAAGCACGTGCCCAGGGCCCCTTCCCTGGCCACCTCCCTCTGACATCAGCTGGGCTTGGTGGCTGGATCAGGTCCTCCCTCTTGGCTCCAACCCTTAAGTGAGTCCCCGGTTTGTGCAGGGGCCAGCCCTGCATACCCCAGGGAGGTCCCCGAGCTCTGGGCCGCCAGGGCAGCTCTCGCCCCCCCCCCCCCCGCCCCTGCCCGTCCCGGAATGAACCTACTGCTGTAGTCTCGGGAAGAACAGAGGGGCAGCGGCGTCTGCAGGCTCAGTCTGCCTTTGCTCGCAGCGTCCTATTTATGGGCACTTTGCGATAGCCCAGCACATCCCAGCCTGCTGAGGCAGCCCCCTGTCCACCCGATTCCATTCGGGCCATTTCACTCCAATAGTGGGCCCAGGGAGGCCCCAGTGTCCGTGTCCTCTGTCATGGCCCCGATGACTTCCTGGGGGCAGACGGACCTCATCAGCTTTGCTGGAAGCCTGACAGCATCGAGGGGCGGGCATCAGGGCGTAAGACTCTCCAGTGCCCCCCAACGCCCTTTCTTTGGCTTCTTGGAGCCACCATTTTCCCATTCCGCTGAGTGATATCCTTGAAATGATACCAGTTATTAAAGCAAGGAAGCCCAAAATCAATTTTCCCATGTGTCACATGGCCTAAATTTTAAGTCAGATCACCCTCAGCCTAACCCCCAAATTGCGTGTCTGCGGGATGCCGTAACAGACCCTACAAAGACTTATTTTCTTCATATAGAGGCGCATACAGCTACCAGCTACCAGTTATTAAGGATGAACTGTGTGCAGGGCCCTGTGACAGCTTCATGAACATTATGTTACTCTTCACCCAGCCCGCCTGCCTGCCTGCTTCCTTCCTCCTTCCCTTCCTTCCTTCCTCCCTTCCTCCTTTCCTTCTTTGAGAGAGGGGCAGAGACAGAGAATCTTAAGCAGGCTCCATGCTCAAAACAGAGCCTGATGTGGCGCTTGATCTCATGACCCTGGGATCATGACTTGAGCTGAAATCAAAAGTCAGATGTTTAACCAACTGAGCCACTTAGGTGCCTCCCCACCCAGCCCTCTTTAGGGAAGAAATTATTACCCCATTTTATAGATAGATGGTTCAGAAACTAGGTTCAGAGAGGTGAAGTCACGTACCCAGCATCACACAGCAGAGAGGAGGAGAGGCTGGCTTACCCCAGGGCCCAGATCTTAGCCCCAATAGAAATAAAGGCAGTCATGACTGTCATCTTATTTATGCCCCCCTAAAAAAAAAAAGACAAACACACACACACACACACACACACAAAACCCACCAATAAAACAAGCAAAAAAAACCCCAACAGAAAAACACAAACCACAAAAACAAATCCAAAGCAAAAACCTAGGTCCGTGCATTTAAAAAGTATAATTAGGGGTGCCTGGGTGACTTAGTGGTTAAGGATCTGATTTTGGCTCATGACTTGGCCTCATGGTTTGCGAGTTCGAGCCCTGCGTCAGGTTCTGTGCTGACAGCTTAGAGCCTGGAGCCTGCTTCTGATTCTCTCTCTCTCTCTCTCTCTCTCTCTCTCTCGCTCTCTCGCTCTCTCGCTCTCTCTCTCTCTCTCTCTCACTCACTTTTAAAAATAAATAAACATTAAAAAAGTATAATTAATGATTGCTGGAAGACTAAAATGAGGAGAGCACAAAGGAGTGATTGTTAAGAAACAGGGGTTGGTTTTGTGGTTATTTTTGCTAAAATCCTCAAGTCAGCCTGAAACCCAGTGGCCTGCCTCCTGGGAGGTGGTGGCGGGACACAGGGCAGCAGCTGTAGCCGGGCTCTGGGAGCAGGTGGCCTTGGGGGAGCTGCAGGAGGTCGGAGCCCCATCGGTAAATGGACAGCCACGGAGAGATCATGAACCAAAGCGCTTAGTTCAGGCTGTGGCTTTCTTGCTTCCATTCACGGAGGATCCTTCTCGGCAGCTCAGGCCACGGGACTACTTCCTGCTGGTGACTGTGGGACGCCGAGCTGGTTTCGACCCCTTCACTTGGGATGCTGTCGCCACCTGCTAGGGATGTACGGGGAAAGGCCTAAGGGGGATCTGCTGTGACTTCCTCCCATCAGATCCTTTAGGACCCCTGGATCATAAAAGGACCTACTGTGTGCCCCAACACTTTCACATGCAATGTTTCCTTAGCCTAGTTTCTCAGTATCGGGACTATTGCTGTCGGAGGCCAGTTAATTCTTGGTGGTGGGGAGCTGTCCTGTGCCCTGTGAGATATTGGGCAGCACCCCTGGCCTCTACCTATTAGATGCCAGTAGAATCTCCTGTCCCTCTTTGTAACAAACAAGAATGTCCCCGTCTCTGGGAGGTGTCATCTGGGGGGGGCACAATCCACTGCCTTAAACTCTTGCCCACTAATTTCACTATCAGCACCGCACTGTGGAGCTCCAATGCTCAGGGATACCCCACAACCAGGAGGAGGCAGAATGAGGATTCAACCCCACGCTGCATGGAAATCCTGCTCTGTCTCCATGGGTCCCCTCTCCCGGGACCTCAGCTGCCCCGCTTCCTGCTGGGGGCCCCCGGCTCAGCACAGACAACAGACCGACTCAGCTGGAGACGGGCGTGCATGCATGGGAGAGCCCATTCATCCACACACTGACCCCCGGCGTTCTCCAGCACACTTGCATCGAAGCTTTATTTGCTATTTTCATAGTCTGAATGCAACATCTTTGTACATGCAAAGGTCATCCTGTTTGTGCGTATGAAACCTCTTTACAGTTACAAAATATAAAAGCACTTGTAGATATCCAGTACTCTGTGAGGTCCAGGAAGCCCCATTTGTTTTAACATTAAAAATATAGGTTTTTCTAGCTGAATTCTCAGTCACGTGATTAGAGAGTCTTTCTGGGATTGGATAAAGTGCCTGTCGTCCACCTTCAGGTCGGAACCCCTAGAGCTTGTGACTTCATAAGGCGATTACGGGAGTGCCAGCAGGCGGGTCTAACTTCCCTACACACGGGACTGGGGTTTCTCTTCCACCGTGACTCAGATATCTCAGGAAGGGGCCCAGAAGAAAGGCTAGGAAAATATATAGCGTGTTTATATATACTTCCACTCCCTCCATCTTACAAGGTGTTTTGAGGATCAGAACCATCTGGGGAGTACGTCGCTTCTAGGACATTAGTATGATTTAGGAAACAGCACAGTACAAAATTATCTTCCATAACACAATATATTACTTTTGAGCCCCCTACTTACAGGATCTATAAGGCTGTGTGGAATGAGACCAGTAAAAAGCTCAAATTGTTCTTTAGACAACGGCATGATTTTTTTTTTCAGGCGTGACGCCACTGGAGATTGTCAAAAAAGGGGCCAGTCGGATTCATAGAGGGAGACATTCAGACCCTAGGGTGGAAAGGAACTATAGAAGGAGATTCGGGGGCGGAAGGGGGAGGGGGAGAGGTGGACTGATTTTAAGAGTTAACTTTCCAGGACCCTCAGGCCAACTTTGCAGAACCCCGATTTCTGCACCCCTCCCCACAGGAATCAATCCAAACAAAAGCAAGCATATTCTAGGCGGGTGCAGGGGCTGGGAGCCAAACGACAGAGGCTGGCAAAGACCTGTCACACCGACTGCTTTCTATGTGGCTCTACGTTTCCAGAGCCTTCGTCTGCCCAGAATCCCAACGGGGTTGACTCGTAGCACAGCACAGCCTGGGTCCGTGGCTCCCCAGTGGGTGCAGCCCACGGCGGACCCCCTGCCCCATGTAGAGTGGGTCCTGCCTGCCCCACGTGGCTCCCTCCGGGTCAGTCCTTCCTCTCCCACCCCACGGAGCCGTGCTGCCGGGGGCGTCTTGCTTCCACACTTTAATATGCGGTGGAGGAAGAAAGGCACAGAGGCTGTAGAAGAATTCTCCATCACGGTGGTGACTTGCCACGGCGTGAATTAAGGGGGGGAGGGCATCTCCCACGGGATAGGGCTTTTCTCCTGCCTCTACATCTCCCCTTGGGCTCACCCTGAAATTCTAGTTTACGCAGAGGCTGAGCAACCTAGTGTCCTGTATTGAGGGGCAGGATTATGGAGGCAGAAGGATTGAAGGGGGAGAAACAGAGGCTGGTGAGGGATGAGCAGGCCTGCTGGCATTCTCCCCGGAGGGACACTGTCTTCTATGCAGGCCGAGTCGCCTTTAAGAAAGTGTTTAGTTTTGGAGGTGATCTGACCACGTGCCTGTGGGTTTTTAGCTTTGAGATCATGCCTAGCTCCCGGGGCAATCAGGGGGTGTCGTGATGAAAACATGTACAAGCAAGAACGGACAAGGTAGCCAACAGCACTGGGTGGGGGCCGCTGAGCTCTCCAGTAGGGAAAGCACACCAAGGGTCCCTCCAATCCCTTGCTCAGCCCCTGAACTCTGGGACCCCAGGCCTGTGCCGATTTCTAGTCTCGCTCCTTAGCAACACCTAGAATTGGCCTCACTTCCTGGGACGTGCAAAGGGAAACAGATTTATCTGCAAGCAGAGGGCTTGGCTTGTCCCCCTGGAAAAACTCCCATCTGGTTGTCCTTTTCCTGAATCCTGAACAACCTGAGGCTGTCAGGTCAGTGTCACATAAAACCCCCAACATAGAAACAACGCAAGCCTCTGGGTTCACCAGAGTTGTCTGATGGCACCAAGGAATTCTCCACAACACTGATTTTTGAGGTCCCACCATGGGATTTCACAAGCCAAGGGCCTCTGTTTCATCAGGCAAAGGACCATGAAGAAGGAGATCTACTGGAGGGAAAAAGACACAGACTAATGAAAAGACAGGTCACCAAAATGCTGATGTGTGAAGGGTGTGTGTGTGTGTGTACCCGCAGGCGTGCACACGAGGCATGTGTAGACAAAGAGAGAGATTGAAAGTACATAGGGTTTTGTGATCAATGTAAGCCTCTCATTTGAGGAGAGCCAAAGGCCCTCAAGAAGACAGTCGGATGAGGGCAGGTGACTTGATTGCATACAAATGATTAAGGCATACAAAGTTCATTTTAGAAGAGACAGATTTCCAGAGGTGGCCCAGGCAAACTCAAATAACTAGCATCCAACTCCTCATGTAGCGCCGAAGAACTCAGTTTAGAAAGAGGAGAAAACCAGTGACACATGTGCCCAGCTATTTGCAAGAGTTCCAAGCATCAGTCACTTCTAACATCATTGCACTGGTCACAGTGGGATCCAGAGCTCGTGGGGAGCCTGCATGGGGACAGTGGCTCCTGACCCACTGTGATGGTCGGTTCTTCAGTGGAGAGGTGAGGCTGGCTCTCCAGTCCATTTCAGGGGTGGGGGTGTGGACTTTGTTAGTCCTAATCACCAAGGAATTAAATGGATTTTTATTTCCAACCAAGGTGTGGGAAGATAGGCAAAAGATCTCCAGATTAATCTCAGGTTCAAGTGTTTTTCTTTCCTGTTAGGTATGTCGGGCTAAAGCATGGGAAAGTTTTGCATGGTGGGCATCAATATTCTCATTGAACTGAGCAGGTGAATTCCTACTGTGAAGGGGCCCTTCCCGCCTTGAAGGAAAGGCAGGAGCCAGGAGGAGTCAGGGTCAGAACATGAGGAGTGTCTTTAAAGAAGATCTATTGACCTGGAAAGCCATCGCATCAAAATTGCTTTAAAACATCAACTGGATCTTGAAAAGGAAAAAAAGAAAAAAAGAAAGGAAGGGAAAAGGAAAGGGAAAAATGCCCAAAGCAGCCATTCCTAGAAGCATTCCACACAATGCCCCAGAGAACTGATTGCCTACTAACTTGGGAGAAGAAAAGAACTACAAATTATTACCAAGAGGGCCAGACCTCTAGACCCAGATGCAATGAGACTTCCAGATGTAAAAGGTTGGGTGGGTAATGGTCCAAAAACTGCCCATCAGTAGCCAAAGTTCAACCAACAGAACTGGGGGTGGATGGGAAGGGGGCTCCAGTCCCTGTCCGTGGTGCTGAACCACAACTGCTCTCCAGGGCCCAGATGTTTGGTTTAACCCCACCCCCACCCCTAAGAGAAGGAAGAGACGGTAAAGGGTGATGGGGAGGAAGAAGAGATGGGGAGACCAATGGAGACTCCTGGAGACGTGGCCAGGGAGAAGGAAGGTATGTTTTGACACCGTTTGCAAATAATGGATTTATCAAGAAAGATTTTCACATCTTAGGAGTCAGCGGGTGAGGGTGCATGTGCCCATCCCTTCCATATGCAGCCTTAGGAGACTTAGCCCTGGCACCCCTCAGCAGTCACAGGGCGCCCTGTGAACAGCCCAGGCAAAGTTGGCACAAAGTTTATGGCAACTGGGATGTTTGCTGGAGCCTTCAGAGGTGGAAGAGGCTGGTGTTGAGAATTTCTAAAAAGAAACAAGTGTAGACAGTGCCTAGGATCCCCAGGGGTCCTGGAGATTCCTGGGAATGAGCTTAGAGCTAGCAAGAAAAAAAGAGGCAAGGGGAACCTTATACTTTCTCACTTAGCATCCAGCACTTTCGTCCAAGAGAAGAGTTTCAGTCAGTCCCTCACTTCCTGCGTTTAGACCTAAAATAAGCACTTGGTCAGGTGGAGCTGGTTGGGGGGGGGGGAGGGGAGGAGTGGTAGAAGGAAGAGGTGAGAAGAAACCACGGAACCCCATTCGTGCATTTGTCCAAAGGCCTGTTTGGAATAGTTCTTCCATCCCGGCGGCCCGCGTGGTGTTCAAAAACGGCTGGAGAAAAAGATTCTCAGGGCAGGTCTGATGTCTGAGTGGGAAGGCACTGCCATTTGGGGTGTCGTTTATGAACACTTGAGGCCAAGGGACAAAGGTCACTCCACAGAAATCAGAGCTCAGACGGAAAGAAACCAAGAAAACTGGAATACAAGGGTGACAATCCGAATCTGTTTACATAGCACAGGCAGGGACAGGATAACCTGAGATGGTCGATTATGTCAAGCAAACTCTTTGCACATCTTTCCTTCTGCTCTTTAACATAAAAAAACATACGTACATATCAAATTTCAAAGAAAATTGGCTGAATTATTGCTTTAAGGCCTTCTAAAGCAAACAAAAAAACGACAGGACACAGCCCCACTGAAAGGATTAATACTCTTGAAAGGTGGGTATGTTTAAAAAACTGGAACTGCTGATTCTTTGAGAGGAAGGGAGACAGAACTCGCAAGAAAGCAATCAAAACCCCAACCCCGTAACACTGCCTTGGACCAGACCTCCAGCAGGGAACCATGGTTTCTTCTTCCTTGGAAATATGCTCTTGAAAGAGACCTGCCCAGGGGTCGGAGGACGAAGTGCTTTCACAATGCAGGTGATTTTCCAGAACCCAGGGGGACGGTCCAGCCTCAAACCCCCCTGGAGTGGTGTCTAAAGTGGGTAGAAATGCACATTTTTTATGGAAAACACAAAACACCAACATGGACAGTTCTGGGCAGCCTTGTTTCGTTCTCAGCCTGAAGTGCTGTCTGGGGAGACGTGCAAGTGCTGGAGGACGGTGGGTCTTCCCGCCCTGACCCGGGGCGAGCCTGCCGAGGGGCGGGAGCCCCGGACAGCGCTGTCCACCGGCTGGAGGGGCCCAGGCGGGTCACCATGTGCAGCAGCGTGGCCTCGTCCTCGGGTTCTGACAGTTAAGGCTTCTGTTCATTGACGTGGCAGTGTCCCCTGTCTGGAGAGGAAGGGACAGTCCTGAGGTCAGCAAGGGGGAACACGTGACCCTACATGTCTCTGCCATTAAGCCTTAAAACCTTTTCTGGGTATTCCCCAAGACGGCCATCCCCACAAGCCGCAGGTCAGGAAAGAGGACTTTCTTCTTTTTGAGGAGTGGGGTGAGAAAGGTGGCAGGGGGTCAGATCCAGAGGAACAAATGTGAAATTCAGGGTCAGGTGAGGGTTCCAGCCTCAGTTTCCTCACGTGGGATTCTATAAGTTTAACTGAGATATTACATGTATGGCACTAAACAGAAAATAAACACAGGCTCTGATTCCTGATCCAAAACTGAGCACAGATTTAGATGGGATTTAGGATTTGGGGGGCATTTATTATATACACATATATGCATGCATATATATACTATGTAGCATACATGTATATAACGGAGCGCCCCACAGGATGCCTGCAGTGCAATGTAAAGACATCCATGCATGTCAGGTTTTGCCACTAAGGAGTTGATGAAAATGCGTCGTTCCCTGTGTTTTCTGGCTTTGAGGTTTGTGGGTAAGGGGCTGGTGGGTCCCCTGTGCTACTTGCGTCACAGGGGACTTTTAAGGAGCATGAACCACCCTCTCCTACACCTAGGACTCACTGCCAGCAATTTGGTGCATCTTCACAGAGCCCTAGGGACCACTTGGCAACATGGGCGCTATTAGCCCATTTTACAGACTGGGAAACTGAAGGTCGAGATCTGACGTCATTTGGGACCTACCCTGCAGCATTTCCAATCATTTGACCTTTTTAATCTTTTTTTTTTTCAGACTAATTTTTAATTACGCAGGCTGTATATGAATGGAAAGATTGGGGATTAAGCTAGTCCCTGATGTCTCGCCGTTCCACTTTATGAAAGCGTTTCAAGATGCAATGAGAAGAGCTAGCCACGTGCATGAGCCCAGAGCCCAGGTTATCTGGCTCCTCCACCAGGCTGTCCACCTGGGTTTTCTCTCCTAAGGGGAAACAGATCATCACCACCCTCTTTATAGGGACACAGAACACCTGCACCCATTTTCCCTTTTCTCTCCTAGGATTCAAAAGTCCCCAGCCCCTTGCCTTCTGGCTCAGGCTCCTCACTCTGCAGACCGCAGGCCCTGCCCACGTTCCCCCCACTGAGCCCTTCGTACCTGCTCAAGCTTGGTTCTCATACAGGCTCTGCCTCTTCTTGGATTTCAGCTCCTTTAACCACTGGGGAGAGGGCTCTTCCGACCTGAAACCACAGAGCCAGCGAGAGTCAAGTCTGAGCCTCCTTGCAGGCGGGGCTGTGAGGTACCCAACTCCGCATCCTCCGTGCCGAGGAAACGCTGAGCCAGGCCCTCGCAGGGAGGCAAGGAGCCTGGGCTGAGGTGACAGAAGAGCAGGAAACAGGAATCAAGCGCCAGCGACGAGGAGCGTTGGATAGATTGTGGCCCGCCTGTTCTGGGATATAATCTGCACGGTGAAGTCGGGTTGGCACAGAATCATTTCCGTCCCTCCATCCATTTGTCACCCAGGCATGCCTCCACCCATGAAAACGTCTGTGACGCTTGTTTCTATGTGTCAACCTGGCTAGACCACAGGACCTAGATATTTGATTAACCATTTTTCTAGTAATATTTAAATCAGTAGACCTTGAGTAAAGCAGATTACTCTCCATATTATAGGTGGGCCTCATACAATCAGTTGAAGACCTTAACAGAAAAAGGCTGAACTCCCCACAATTCTGATAATAGACTGCTTCGGGGACTCAAACTACAACAATGGTTCTTCCCTGAGTCTCTGGCCTGCTGGCCTGCCCTGCGGATTTGGAACTTGCCGGCATCCACAACCGTGTGAGCCAGTGTCTCTTGAACTAAGTATCAATCTCTCTCTCTCCCTCCCTCTATTTCTCTCCCTTTCTTTCTCCCTTTCCCTCCCCACCTTCCTCTCCCGCTCTCTTCCTACTCTGTGTGTGTATGTGTATATATACCTCCTATTGGTTCTATTTCTTTGAAAGACACTGACTAATACATTGCCCATAAGACACTGATAGATGCCTTATGTTTACCAAATAATAACAAATGATTGTTTGGAAGAGATTAAGATTTGTTTTAACTTTTTTTTTAAGAACACACACTCGGAAAAGCACTCTAACCACAAGTGTGCCGGCCGACGGCATTTCTCTGAGTGAATACATCTGAGCCGGTTCAACAGGCCACTTCTCAGCATTTTACTGTTTACTTTCTTCATGTAGTTGGCCGCGTTCTCCGAATTGCTTGTAATGAGAACGTACCATTTTAACAAACACAATAAAGGAAGTCATCATTCTTTGAAATTTTTTTCGAGTAAAAGATCATGTTTATGAAGATGGTTGAATGGCCTTGGGAAAACGGTCACGTGAAACGTGTTCCCGGGAAAATGAGCTGCGCACACACGCTGTAATCTCAGCTACACTTACAAATTCAAATGGAAGGAGAGATGCCCTAGATCACACTGGTGGTCTTGGGGGAGGCGGGGTCGAACCATGGCAGGTTTTATTTTCTGCTTTATATTCTTTTTATGTTTTCCAAAATTTCTATGGTTTATAACCAAATCCAAGTACTCCCAAGACTGGACTGATGCTGTTCTCAAGGACTGTCCCTGACCCCAAAACCCCGGGGCGGGGGATGGGGGGAGGCTCGGAAAACTTGCTGACCCAGAAAGGAGGGGGAGGGGTCTGTGAGGAAGGAGAGGCTCCCCCGGGCAGACAGGGCTCCGGGGTACCCCAACCAAGCCTTGCCTGATGGTGGAGGCACAAGACCAGGCCTCCATGGGTACCTCCGAGACCCTAGTCTGGGGGTCCTCCAGCCCTAGAGCAATGCTGGAGCCTTCCACTGACCCCAGGGCAGCCCTGCAATTCTCGTGTCCCCAGGGCATAAGAGGCACCATCTCAGCTGTGGCCTGTTTCTCTCTCAACCTCTTATCTTCTGCTTCCCACAGCCCACTCCGTGCTCTAATAGGCACTGCCTGCAGCTCCCCATGATATCATGCCTCCAGGCCTCTGCACGTGCTGTGACCTCAGCCTGGGGCTCCCTCACGCTGCCATCTTTGTCTGTCATGACTTGGCTCAGGCAACTCCTTCTCCTGGAAGCCTTTCTCTGCACGCTCCTTCCTCAAGTCTGGGTTACGAGTGCTTCCGCTAGCACGGGGGTCAGATAAAGAGCGAGACGTAAGTAGTTTTGACTCTGTGGGTCATGGGGTGACTGTTACAACATGTCAGCTCTGCAGCTGCAAACAGGAGAGCAGCTGTGGACAATACAGAGAGGAGCATGTGTGGCCGTGTGCCGATAAAGTTTTATTTACAAAAGCAGACGGGGCAGAATTTGGCCCCTGGACTCTGGATTGCCACCCCTGCCCTATCATAGCACTTACTACATTACAGTGTCAGTGTGACAATCCCGAACTTGCATGTGTCAGCCCATGAGAAGAATCCCACGACCTTTGCTGAGCACATTTGCAAGCCAGCAGCCAGTGCGGAAGGGCTCTGCACACACTTCCCCATTCCGTCCTCATACCACCCTGGAAGGTCAGAATGGTGAGTCAACCCACTTTACAGATGTGGAGACTGAGGCCCAGTGACTTTCCTAGGCCACGCAGCTCCCAAGCTGTACCTCTGGGATGAAGCCCGGAGGTGTGACGTGTGTGATCTGACCGCCCTTGGAGCGTGCTCCGTAAGCTCCGCCCCCAGCTGCTGAAGCCCCTGGTCTGGGAGCCCCCCCTCCCAGGTGGAGGAGGGGCAGGGGCTGGGCTGCACTGTCTCTGTGGCTCGAGGCAGGGTGGCTGATGTAAGTTGATATCGTCAGCCTGGCTGTGCCCTACTATCTATCTTCCAGGGTCTCCCCGCTTCTCCTGAGACAAGGCCCTGCCCTGGAGGTAAGAAAAGGGAGGATGCCTCAGTTTCCCCATCAGTCTGGAAAAGGCTGGACTAGGTCAGTAGTCTTCCCACAACAGAGCCCTGGACTTCCGTGTGGGACGTGGAGGGAGGAGGGAAAAAGTGAGGCCAGCAGCCCTGACTCCTGGTCCTCTACCCCCCCACCTCGGTGTGTTTTTATTTGTATTTATTTTTCTAAGTGTTTATTTACTTTTGAGAGACAGAGTGGGTGGAAGAGGGACAGAGAGAGAGAGAGGGGGAGAGAATCCACAGCAGGCTCTGAGCGATCAGTGCAGAGTCTGACGTGGGGTTCGAACCCACGAACCATGAGATCATGACCTGGGCTGAAACCAAGAGTCAGACACTTCACCGACAGAGCCCCCCAGCCCCCCGCCCTCCGGTGGGGTTTAGACATCAGGCTGCCGAGAGTTCGAGTGATCAAAGTTCTGCTTCTAAAGGGAGAAAACAATTGAAACCCCCTTTCCGGTCAGCGTTAAGCACTGCCCCCCAGAAGTGCATCCCGGGTCCGGGTTGGGGGGCTTCACCCCAGGACCCTCACCTGTCGTCCTTCTCCAGGCTGGAGGGCAGCACGCGACTGCCCAGCTGGAAGGGGGACTTGGGGGTCTTGGGCTGCGGGGTCCGGCCTGGGGTCTCGCCGGGGCTGTCCACCTCTGGCCTCTTGTGCAGCTGAGCCTAGGGAGAGAAGGGAGCCAAGCCTGTAACTGCCTCTGGTCTGGGGAAAGGTCCCATCTGATGGCGCCATCTGATGGCGCTGCTGAGAACAGCGCCCCCACATCTGAACTGGACCCAGGCGGGAGACCCAGCCTGACCCTGGAAGCTAGGAGACATCAGAGGCCAAGCGAGTGGTCCATGCCACCGCCTTGACCCCTAGGACCAAGGGACCACCATCCAAACCCCACACAGGCACGCTGTCTTTGATCGAAAAGTCACCGTCTGTATGTTGTCAGGACAGGATGTTCTAGCTGCCGTAAATTCCCGAGAACCCAGGGGTGGAGGCAATGGCCTCCTCTGAAGAGGACATTCGGCTCTGCTGAGCTCCTTGGTCCTGTGTCCACATGAGTAAAATGAGGTTTTCACTATCAGATTCCCACAGTTAGAAAGCAGGGTGGCTTTTCACCCATTTCTGGAGGGCCAGGCTGGGGATGGGATGACAGGATGGTGCACACCCGCCCTCGGGGGTCCAGGGCTGTGACAGCGGCAGTGGACAGCTGTCTCCGAGGCCACGCTGCTGTCCGCCTCCCAGCTCTGTGCACTGGGCACCCACCATTTGGACACTTGCAGGCCTCACATATACGACACACATTAGCCCAATTCCAAGGCAGCGGCTGGCTTTTCCCAGTTTTGGGGGGAGTATCCTAAAGGTCAGAGGTCCAGCAGTTTGCCGAGATCCACAGTTTTCAAGAACTGGCGTTGGCCCCGGCTCTGCCCACCCCCACCCCCGACCCCAAGGCTCCTTCCAGAATGAGCCTGGCAGCCTGCGTCGATGGTCGCTGACTGCCGAGCGTTGCCCGGGGCCAAGAGTGATTGGACAGGCGTGGCTGCCGCCAGGCTGGAGGAGCTCATGCCAAGCAAAGCAAACAAATCCCAAGAGCCTCATCTTCACAGTGCGCAGGGGACCCGAGCTGTGTCCAGGGACCTCAGGACAGGCCTCGGGAGCTAACGCGGGGCGTCCCCCTGGGGAGCCCGGGGCCTTCCGACGCCTGCAATGTTAGGGCACCCCATAAGACAGCATTTGCTCCAACGCCGGCAAATGAGCCAGAAAACCTCTGGCCCCACACAGGGGCTGCAAGGCATTCCCGTTTTGACGGCCTATAAAATCAATCACAGGGACAAGTGTGCCTCTGCCGTTTGTTCAGTGGCTTCTTGTTCTTGCAAAAAGTGACACAGACTGTGGTCGCGTGAGGGACCCCTGGGAAGCCACGCAAGGCACGCACGGGAGCTCCCTGTTCTGTTTTTTACAGCTTGTGAGTCAAACCGTTTGACAACCGGAGAGGAAGGAAGGGAGAGAGGGAGGGAGGGAAAGAAACACGGGACCCGTTCTCTTTGCTGCCAGGGCTGAGGGTGGTTCTGGGGTGAAGCGTGGTACCTTCAGCATGGCCGGGTCCATGCCTGGGAACACGGGCATCCTCTGGGCGTGGCCAGTGGGGGTCCGCTCAGCCCTGTATGGCTTCTCTTCCTCTTCATCGGACTCTTCCCTCCTGGAGGATTTCTCTTCTGTTGCAAAAAAAAGAGCAGGAGGTTCACTGGCGGCCAGCAGGTCCCCCGCACACAGGCCCTCACGCCGGCCAGGGACAGAACAGATCACTGGCCCATTGTCCAGAGGAGGACAAACTCAGGTGCCTCATCAGCGACAATACAGTACTGCTGTCCTGGGAGGAGAAGGCACAGACAGACCCACCCCCTGGCTCCCGGCTCCTTTCAAGTCAGGGAAAGAGAAGGAAGTCTTTGGCGGAGAAAAGGACACCGAGACGCTTTCAGACGCTTTCAGCCAGCAATGCGTGGGGCTGGCGCTCTTCAAAGACGGGGTGGGGGGCTCCGTGTGCCTCGTGGAAGGCCCACCCAGAGCTGGACCAGGAAGCTGCTTCCCTTCACCCCAGCCTTCCTGTCAGGGACTTAACCGCATCGCCGTGCTGCAGCCTCATAGGAGACACTTTGGGGGATGTGGACGGCTTTTCCCCACGCATCTAGGAGTGAGGAGCGAGGGGCATTAGCCCCCCGGGCTCGGGCTTGAAAGCAGTGAGGAGCGCAGGGAGAGCGTGGGGAGGAAGCAGGCAAGGTCTGCTCTCCTGGACCCCCCAGGCCATGCAGGAAGCTGGGGTGGCTCAGAAGGCATACCCCCTGGCCCTCCCCAGCCCCAGGCTGGTTCCCCAAGATTGCTGTGTTCTAGCTGGGGGTACAGGTGCGCCTCTGTCCCCACACTGGCTTTTCTTTTTTAATGTTTATTTATTTTAAGAGAGAGAGAGTGTGTGCACACGAGTCAGGGAGGGGCAGAGAGAGGGAAACACAGAATCCCAAGCGCTCCGCACTGTCAGCGCAGAACCCCATGCAGGGCTTGATCTCATGAACTGAACCGTGAGATCAGGATCTGGGCTGAAATCAAGAGTGGGATGCTTACTGGACCGAGTCACCCAGGTGCCCCGCCCACACTGGTTTTTATTCGCTCCAGGCTGTTCGGTGGGATCTGTCTCAAAAAGCCCAGGAGAGTGTGAGAGAGAAGTCTTATTCAAGTCCTATTCCTTACTCACAAACATGAGGTAGGAGAGGGAGGGACCACCTTCCAAGCATTTCTTTAAGGTATCTGGTCAGACGCTAGGCCCCTCACTCAGCTCTGAGCCTGGTCTGACACCCCACTGTTGGCCATGGGGTGAACCCCAAGGGGACAAAGGTCCTGCAACAGAGCTTTGGGGGACTAATGGCTGTGTCTTTGTAGAGTGGGACGGTCACCTGCTATGGCTAATTCCTATTGGCTCTTTAAGATTCAATTCACAGGATTCAGCCAAATAAGTCCTTAGAGGAAAATGTGTAGCCTTAATAATTAGAGGGGCACCTGGGTGGCTCAATCAGTTAAGCATCCAACTTCAGCTCAGGTCATGATCTCACAGTTCATGGGTTCAAGCCCCGCGTCAGGCTCTGTGCTGACAGCTCAGAGACTGGAGCCTGCTTCGGATTTTGTATCTCTCTCTCTGGCCCTCCCCTACTCGGTCTCTGTCTCTCTCTCAAAATAAATAATAAACATTAAAAATAAGAATAATTTATTAGAAACAAAAAAGGCCGCTGATAAACAGAACTGATCTGTCCACTCGAGAATCTGCACAAAGACCAGCAAGTCTTTAAAGACCTAAAGAAGTCGGAGTAAATTTAATAAAGGTAAAGGCAGAAACAGTAAAATCCTATTAAGTCGTGTCTCTGTTCTTTGCAACCTTGGAGCCCCAATTAGTATGCCATCCCGAGAAAAGCCCTTTTCACCTGGTTTCTAACAAGGTCTGTGGAATAAGAGAGCACAGTTTCCTCTGTCACTGTGTTCTGATGTGCTGCAGCCTACAAGGGCAGGAAGTTCTGCTCAGTGTCTAACCCAGGTCTATCCTGCTGTTCAACGTGATCTCTGGGGAGAGGGGAGGGCAGGGCATACCCGTTGAGTCCTTGAACATCCACGCGTTGTCAGCCTCCTCCTCCAAAGGAGACCCGCTCTCCGACTGGCCGACTCGGCTGCGCCGGAGGGAGTGGGAGCTGGGCGCCCGGCGGCGGCTTCTCTTGCTCAGCTGCACCCGGGTCTTCAGGGCACTTGAGTCGAGGACTGAGGTTTGCTTTGGGAGCAGCAGGGAGGGGGAAGGAGAAAAGCAAGAAAGCCATTCACTGAGGGCACACCGGCGGGAGGTGTGCTGGCCTCCTTGGTGCACGGGTTGCTGTTTAGGGGCACAGGGGCCACCTAAGCCCGTGCGCTACATTTCTCCATGAAACAGCACGGAGGCTGCTTGCAAGAACCAAACAAACTCTGAATGCGCCAGCACGGTGCTGGCCCCCTAGTGGACAGGAGTGAAAACGCCTTTTCCCTCCTCGAGAAGTCAGGCAGCATGTATGCTAGAGCAGCGCTCAGTACACAGCAGGAGCCTGATAAATGTTTGCTGCACGTTGAATGAATAACCGAATACATCACCTCACTAAATCCTTGTCGGACCCTTATCCACGCAGGGCGCGTGAGCTGAGGCATTCTGTGTGTGTTCCCTGCTTTGTTCACAGTAACTCAGGGTGCGGGGAGGGGCGGGCAGGGCAATGCACCTGCACCAAGCACCGGTTAGCAAGCGTCACACTCTGAGCGGATGCAGGCCGAGGGTCAGTGATGCCTCCCAAAGTGATTACTTCCCCCAGGGAAAGGGCGGGGGGTGCAGACCGCCCAGGGGGACCCAGCAGGATGATGGGGAGCCACTCATTGCGGGACCACCTGGGGGGATGGTGGTGAAGCAGTCAGAGCTCTGTGTTCAAATCCCACTCGGTTCAGATCTTGGCTGTGTGTCCTTGAGCGGCAGACTTTCCCTCTCTGAGCCTGGGTTTCCCTCTGTAGAAAGGGGATGTCCCAATAGTATCTGTGTCCTCCCGTGGCTGGGAGATCTCGGGAGCTCAGGTGTGGAAAGTCCTGGTTTCGCACAGTGTCTGAGGGGCTCGCGCCGGCCAGCGTGGGTGCTTGCCTGAAACACTGGGTGCTCCCGCTCAGGTCTACTTTGAGAAATGCCATCACCCAAGGCCTTTTTAGATGAGCGATGGCAGGCTCATTTCAGTGAATCCCTTCCCACAGCTGGAAGCGGCAGCTGCCACATGGGGACGGGAGGCGGGAGCTGATGCCTGTGCCGCTGCTTCTGGAAGGGGTCACAATGGCGTCCCTTGGTGGGACCTGATGGGGCCGGGGGAAGGAGGGGAGAGCTGGAAGTCACGGAGCCGGATGTTCAGACTCCGAGGCAGGGGCGGGGAGGGGAGGGAACTACTGCGAGGGGCAGATGGCTGTTTTCCCATGCCTTAATGCCCCGCCTTCTACCTCCAAACAGCCCCACGGGAGACCTGGGTCATGCTGGGCAGGGCATGGAGAGCTCAGCGCGGGTCCAACGCCGCTGGCCCTGTGCTTGGGGACACCTGCCCTTAAGCCACTCAGTGGACACTTCGGTTCCCTAACCTGCAAAATGGGGCAGCAAGTTTTGCCTCTTAGGATTACTGACATGTGAGCAGGCCAGGGAGCGACACGCAGGGACCAGGGGCTGCTGACAATGCTGTTGATATTTATAGTGGCCACTGCTTAGTGTTCTAGAAGGTAAGTCCAGAGGATTGGACGTCATACGAACACGCAAGCTCCAGCAATGCTTGGTGCACAGCTTGAGCTCGGTAAATGTTTGTTGAATGAATAACTGAACCCATCACCTAACTGAATGCTTTAGTCCATGTTTCTATAGGGAATTGGCCCAACGGAAACTGAACTTGTGTCTTTCCCTGTGTCTGTCCTTCCTTATCCAGAGGTGCCATTAAGAGACCCTGTCCATACTTAGGAGGGGACACTCCCTCTGAGCACCCGGAGGAAGACCTTTCTTCCAAAGCAGTGGGGTTCCTTCTCTGGGGAGAATCTGGGCAGCCATCCCTAAGAGCGTGGGCCAAGACAGCAGCTTGCTTTGAGATTTTGCATCATTTAGATGATGCATCCACAGGAGGGTGGGCAGGTTAGCCCTCACGTCAGAGAAGGAGAATGGTAAGACTTCAAAGATTGAAAAGGAAAATGTGCCTGACCCCCGCGGGGATGCGGGTCCCGCGGAAGGAAAGAAGCTGGTGTGGAAGGGGCTGGAGCAGGGTGCCGTTGGGCCTGGGCGGCTGGTATCTGGGTGGCTGGCTCTGCTCGGGGCCATGAAGAGCTGAGTTCTAGGGGCTGCCACTGGGGACCGGCACGAGGGCCATCTATGCCCGAGGGGGCTCCCCTTCCTGGAACTGCTCCTACATATTTACAGAGAGACTGGGATCCTCAGCACCAGAGACACGGCCCCCCAAGCAAGACTTTGGTGGGGACACCCAGCAGAACAGGTCTGAGCAAACTCCAGACGCGGCATGCCGGACCGGCAAACCTCAGGCAGACCCCCTCAGACGTCCTGCTGACCTAGCGTATGGGCTACGATCAGTTGTGAGGTGAACACACGTGATCGCATCTGAGGTCACGGAGCCCGCTGTGCTGGCTATCGGCGGAGGAGGGAGCCAAGGCTCAGAGAGGTGAAGACATGTGCGGGGTATGACAGGTCCCGGCTACACCGCGGACATCAGTCCCATCTCAAAGACTGTGCCCTCTGCACCTGCCCCCGGGGTCCCTGGCACACACATTCTACCCCCCGGGAGGGGTAACTGGCTGGGAGATGCCCGAATGACTCTTCCCAACGCATGCGCCCAGTTGCTGACTCACATCAATGAAGGAGAAGTCGTCCACACTCCTCGCAGGGCAGGTGTCCGGCGCGGGCAGCCCCTCCGTCCCATCGGTGGACTCCAAGTCGGTGCTGGACTGGTCCACGCTGGTGCTCCGCTGGTCCCTGGAGCCGCTGTGCTGGTCCCCGGCTGAGGTGGCCTCCGTTTGGGAGGAGAGTGAGGACAGGCGGCTGCTGGGCAGGTGTTTCCGCGCCGACACGGCACTGCTGTCCGGGGACGGGGACTCGGGGCCCAGACTACGAGAGAGGAGGGGAGGCGTCAGAGAACTGAGCTGCAGGGAGGGAGGCAGCAGACACCAGGCTCGGGGCGGGCTTTCTATGCCAGGAGACAAGACACCGAGCCCCCCTGTGGGATGACCTTCCTGGGCACTGCCAGGTACCGTCGGGATCCAGCCGGAGCACCTGCACAGGCGTGGAACGGAAGGGGTTGGTCTTGTCCCGCTCAAGACCCTCCGACCCTGTACGGGGCAGGAGTGCGGGAGCCACTCGTCACGCGTGGCTGCTGGGCCGTCGCCATGTGGCACGTGTGAGCCCAGAGTATAGAGTACACACCGGATTCCCAACACTTTGGATTAAAAAAAAGGAGGGCGAATGTAAAATGCTGATTACACGTTGAAATGATAACATTTCAGATCTAGAGTCAATAAACTATTGTTAGTTCAGTTGTTAAGATTAATTTCCACCTGGTTTCTTTTTTACTCTTTCGATGTGGCCGATGGAATGCCTCGGGTCACCGACGCCTCGCATTTGCAGCTCGCGCTGTATTTCTGCCGGACGAGCGCCGATGTCGATAAAAACCACCGGCAGTTGCTCTTGGAAGAGCGGGAGGCGGAATGTTCTGCATGGTTCCGTTCATTCGTTCACACATGTGATCAAGATTTACTGAGCACTTACTATGTGCCAGGCACTATGCTAAAAAGTGAGTCCCTGAGTCCTCTCCCCAATCTCGTAAAGGTGACCCTGTAATCCTGCAGCCACCACAATGTCATCAGGTGGGATTAGCCTCAGGAAATGAAATATTAACCCCTGGAAGCTGCCAGAGCTACACGCCTGCGCAGAACGTCTGACCCCAGGGGCACAGCCATGCTCCGTCAGCCCTGGGATGATGTTATTACTCAGAATGGGCAGGATGTTGGGGTATGGGGTGGGACTGAAGCGAATCCGGAACCACGAGGGAAATACCACCAAGGAGGCAGCAGATGGCGCTGTTGCCCAGGGTGGGGCGCCCAGCGGCTGCGGGACCGAGGGGGCCCTGCAGTGCCTCTGGGGAACAGAAGGGGGCGCCCACCCACAGACGAGAACAGGCCTCCCGGGGTCACACAGTGAGAGAGGCAAAACCGAGACACAGGCTTCTGGACTCACAGTCCCGAGGGTTCTTGCAGGAGATTTAAGTGAAGTCCAGTGACAGGTGAGTGGGCTCATTAACAAAACACATTTTACGGGTTAGGGGGGAAAGCTAGAAGAAACCTCTGCTTCCCTTTTTCATCTTCGTACCTTCATTTCCTTTTTTTTAAAATGTTTATTTATTTTGTGACAGAGAGAGCATGGGGGAAGGTCGGAGAGAAAAGGAGAGAGAGAGAATCCCAAGCAGGTTCTGAACTGTCAGTGCAGAGCCCGATGCAGGGCTGGAACTAACAAACTGTGAGACCATGATCTGAGCTGACGTCCAATGCTTAACCGACTGAGCCACCCAGGCGCCCCCGCCCCCACATACCCACTTTTCATTCCATCCACATCCATGCAACTTTAACATCGAGGGCTGGGGGGCATTGCCCAGTGGAAGGCTGCGACCTCCTAGCGGAGAGGGCAGGGGAGCGGAAACCATAACTCCGCTCCCCCGAGTCGCACAGCCAGCGAGCGTAGAGCCGGAGCTCAGCGCCGCCCGCCTCTAGGGTCCGCGCTGTCCTTGGTAAGCCGCAGGCGGCCGCCACAGTCGTCACCAGGCAGACCTCCGAGGGCCCTCCAAGCCATGAACTGGGGTGATATTCTCGCTCTCAAAAAATAAATATACTACAAAAAATTTTTAAAGAAACAGGGAGCCTGGGTGGCTCCGCTCCGTCAGTTAAGCGTGCGACTCTCGATTTCGGCTCAGGTCACGATCTCAGGCTCTGCGCTGACAGTGTTTTGCCAGCTTGGCATGCTCTCTCGTCCTCTCTCTGCCCCTCCCCCTTGCTCTCTCTCTCTTAAAAAATAAATAAACTAAAAGAAAGTTTAACGGGGGCAATATTAAACGCAGACATCGCTTATTAAACGACATGTATAGTACGTTCCTCTGTAAGCACACACAGATAGAGTGACAAAGTCTAGACAGACATCTAAAAAAGGCACAAATGCCCTCATTCATGATCTGTGTGCTGGGATCACGGGTGGCGTCCATTGTGTTTGTAATTTCACTGTGGTGTAACACACATAACGGAACATTTTCCATCAGTGACGTTTTGCACCCTGTGCCACCGTCACCACGATGGAATTGTGGGGCGTCTTCATTCCCCCAAAGGGAAGCCTGGTACTTGTGAAGCAGTCACCCCTCCCTACCGACCCCCAGCCCCGGGCAACTAACCTCCTTCCCATCTCTGTGGATTCACCTAATCTGCACATTTCTTATTTTAAAATAATTCGTGCTTTTCTGTATTTTCTTCTTTACAACAGGAATGGATTCCTCTGGTGCTCACGGACAAAGCAGGTTCCAGAAATACAGAAGTGAGGGTGCAGGGGGCCACACGGCCTTCCAGCCCCAGATGCCCTACCTCTCCCCGCTCTGCCGCTGGTCTGTCCACGTGCCATACTGGCTGTCGGCCTCCTGCACCAGGGTGTCAGTGTCCTTGGCTTCGGGGGGCCGCCTGGAGAAACACTGCTTCAGCTGGTCCTGCAGGGACAACCGGAGGAGATTTCTATCAGGGGGAGAAAATGCTCAGAACCTGGTCCCCAGCTGACACAGATCACGGCCATGGCCCCGGCTCAAACCCGCCCAGCTCCCTACTGTGCTCAGCGGCGGGTCCAGATGTCTGGGGTGGGCAAAGGGTGACCAGCTGTCCCAATGCGCCCAGGGTGTCACGGGATGCAGGCTGTCAGTGCTGAAGGCAAGCACACTGGGATGAAGGCGTCACCCTCCCTGGCCCGCAGGGCACCAGGCTGCCCGTCTGCAGGGCCCTCTCCCTGCCTGGCATTGTGGGCGGGACAATCTTCTCTCCCTCTTCAATCTCCCAGGACTTGGCCACCTGGTGGCGACACTCCCTCACCTGTCCCCCGCCCCCAGGTTCCCACCGCCACCGGCTTCCCATCGGCATCATCCAGTAAGGCATGCACGGAGCATTTAACTGTGCCCAGTTTGCACACCGCCCCGCGGAACGGCAATTCCATGGCAGTCTTTATTACAATCCCTGTTTTGCAGATGAGAACACTGAGGCTCACACAGGTGAAGTGACACACCCCAAATCAAACAGCCCGGGCACGGTGGAGTGGAACTCAAACCCTGGCCGGAGGCTGGGACCCCACATCTAAGCTGATAACCACCGAAGCCCAGGCAGCCTGGATCCCTGGGTGGTCAGTACCTACTCCGTCGCAATCTCTGCTCTTGGCTGGGGCACCTGGAAGGAATGCTGGCATACGGTGGGCAGCTCCCAGACCTCCACTAAGTGACCGAACTGCTGGCTTCCCCCACTTTGTCCACTTTGGCAAGTAAAAGCTCCTTCCCCACACAACAACCTTCGATGGCTCCCTCTTGTCCTCCAGCTGAAGTCCAACACCTCCTGTAATTGAGCCCAGTGCCATCTCCCCCCCTCCCTGACTCCTCTCTGAGTCCCACGCAAGCCTCTCACATCCCAGCCTCTGTGGTTTTGCTTGTACCCCTCCGTCCTCCTGCCCACCCTCCTCAGCCAAAGCCATCGCAACCCACAGTGACCTCACTCCTCCTGCTGAGCCCTTCCTGCCTACGCTGGGCTCACTGTGGTACCAGGTGAAGTTCGACATAGAAGGTATTTATTCAAGAGATATTTACTGAGCACCTACTATATGCCAGGCCTCAGGGAACCTCAGGGGCTGGGGGTCCCAGCACAGCAGACGCAGCCCCCAAGATGCTGTGGCCCAGCTGATGCACTTTTCAAGGTCAAGATGCCCCATCATCTGTGTTTACAGTCTGCGCCTTTGTGGACCATCCTTGGCAGCACAAGCTCGTAGGGTCCAGGAGAATGAACATGTCCCCGGGAACACGCTTATTAGCTGTATGACCTCAAGGTTTCCCCCTGGGCCAGTGAGGACATGGTCGCCACTCTAAGGGCACGATGCCAAGGACAGGACCCGTGTGACAGGGACACAGGGCCGGACACTCAGGAAATGTCCAGTCCATGCCCACCTCCTTCCCCGTTCTCTTCGTCTCCCCTTTTGGGGACACTCGTGTCCCCCAGGATGCTAAGCGGATGCTGTGGGCGGGGGATTCAGAAGAAAGCCCGCGTCACCGCACAGACACCACACTCAAAGGCCCTACCAACAGCTGATGTCCCAACAGCCCCGAGGCCACTGCCCTCAGAACGCTCTTCTTTAACGAGCTAACAAAGTAATATGTGTGCATGTGCGTATAAAACATTTAGAAATGATAGGAAAGTGCAAAGAGAAACACCCATCACCCACTGACTATATTCTGGCAGGGTCCCATCCGGAATTTCCCCTGGGCCAAGTCATCCACATCCTCACCCTTTTTTTTTTTAAGTTTATTTATTTATTTTGAGAGAGAAAGTGTGTGTGTGCGTGGGAGAGGCAGAAAGAGAGAAAGAGAGAGAGAATCCCAAGGAGGCTCTACATGGTAAGTGCAGAGCCCGACGGGGACTCGATCCCTCGAACTGTAAGATCATGATCAGAGGCAAGTTCAAGAGTCGGACGCTTAACCCCCAGAGCCACCCGGCGCCCCATCCACGTCCTCATCTTTAATGGCTGAAGACTCCACGGACCGACTCAGCACCGCTCATTACCAATCCCCAAGGGTTGGGCATTCAGATTGCTGAATGTTTTTCCCTGTTATAATCAACAACGTGACGAATGTCCTGGAGGCTAAAGTGACACATCAGAAGAAATTCCTAAGTATAGAATCACCAGGTCAAGGGGTGGCGTATTTTAAGGCTTTGACTTCTGACAAGTGAGCCAGTCTCGGCACCGTCTGCCCGGCCTCCAGGCCCGTGGGGTGCGGGGAGCGGGGGTGGGGGCAGCATGTGGGGATGGGGGTGGCTGGACGCACGCTTTAGGGATGAAGTCAGTCCCCACTCGGGGAAACTTGGGACGTTTTTGCCTTCAAAGATCACCTGACATTCTCAGATGCCCTGCACCCGGAACAGAATTCTCCCTGGGGCCCCGGAATGGCCATCGCCATCTGAGCGCATGCCCAGCTGCTCACTGGTTTTCAAAGATGTAACAGAATCAGACCTTCCCTAACTCAATCCCCTCCAAAGGCCAGACTCAGAAGCCAGAGGCGGGGCCCTAGGGGTTGCTGCTGGTGGACTTGACATCGCTGTCCTGAGTGCTTTGCGGACAGCGCGAGCCGGATACAGGGCATGTGCTAAGCTCAGTGGGAAGCAGAGGGGTGACAGCTCTGTGTCACAGCTCAGGCAGAAGGGGAGTGCCTGCCGTCTCCACTCTGTCCCAGCAGTGTGGTCTGGCCAAGGGACTCCACCCACTCAAGCCTCAGTTTCCTCATTAGCAGAACAAGGGTCGTTTTGGTGGCTTTAAGGAGGTGATCTCTGGAAATCATTAGGAGACCGGAGCTGCAGGTGCTCAGAACCGTTTTCATGACCCTCCCCCTAAGGACGGGGGTCTTTCATTGCTTGGGGAGGGCGGAAGGGGGGTACAGGTGGGGCCTTTGGAAATCAGAATGGCCAGGTGGGCAGGGTGTTGAGGGTGGAATCAGGGCAGGAGATGGGGTAGGAATGACCTGTAGGTCTGTGGGTCCTCCTGAGGGACTTAGGATTGCACTCAGGGGCGCGGGGTCCCCACAGGCAGGAAGGCACATCTCTTCCCTAATGCCAGACCTGAGGTTCCCAAGGGCAGCACTCCTCTCTCCCTCACTGCCACCATCAACAGGCTGTCCTTCAAAATATCCTTCCAGAACATTCTGTCCAGCCTTGGCCAGCTCAGGGTCTCCCTGCCTCCCTCACTTCTGGCTCCTCCCATTACACTTTCCAAAACCAAACTCTGGGCCTTCCAAGTCCCTGCCAAAGCCCTTTACTAGCTCATGTCCCTCAGGATACAATCCAACACCTTAAAAGTGGCTGTGGGATCATGTTAGTTGGGCTCCTTCCCCACCACCTCCTGCCCGTCCTGGGCCCTCCCACTGGCTACTCCACATCCTCACGTGCCCCAGGCTACTCTCTCTCGCAGCCAGACCCACCGGAACAGCCACACCTCCAGCTATCCTTCTGATTTCAAGGTTGAGGGCTCTTCCTCCAGGAAGCCTTCCCTGAACTCACCCCCACCAAGGCTGGCTCAGGAGCCCCATGGCTCTCACCATGCTCTAGATCTCAAATCTCTGTATCTGTGATGTCCAATACGGTATCCACCAGCCACGTGTGGCCAGTTAAATTTAACTTCAAGTTGTTAAAATTAAAAAATACAAATAATTCCGTCCCTCAGTGGCACTAGCCACATTTCACGAGCTCCACAGCCACACTGGCTACCATACTGAGCAGCACGGATACAGAGCATTTCCATCAGTGCAGAAAGTTCTAGCGGACAGCACTGCTGCAGAGCTGCCCACAGGGTAATTATAATTGACCTGTTTCCTTTCCTTCTCCCTTGGACGTGGCCTGTTTCATTGGATTCATTACACAGCAGCTGTGTGACTTGGGCAAGTTACTTAACCTCTCTGTGCCTTGCTCTCTGGACCAAAAAGCAGATGTTACATATTTGACTGAACGCCGTCACCGTCACTACTCTTTAACACAGACCCACAAGTTTGGAGTAATTTAGGGGGTAGGATTATCCAGGGGAATTCATCCTGTAAATGAGGCGTGAGACGGCGAGCCGCTGATCAGCACTCTCTCCAGTGAGTGTCCTGGTAAGTTTGTGTGCGCTGCAAATCATTCACGTCCCCTCCCTCTGGCAGATCCTGGCAGCATTTCAAATCCAGTGAGGCCTGAGCTTTGCTCCCAGGGTTACAAGGCCTTGAGATCAACCACCGAAAGGCCCCGAAACTCTGATAAAAACTTTCCAGAAGTCGGAGTTTTAATTCGCTTTAAGGCAGGATATTCTTCCAATTCAGTCTTGCCTCACAGGCTGCTACCAAACCCCTCACTGTCCTCAGGCAGCAGATACCGACAAGGTAGTCTGAAAATACACGTGACAAACTAAAGACACACACGTGTTCCAGGGGGTCCCCCGTCTGGGACACGTGCCTGTCCTTTCCAACGTGCGTCCCTGATGGGTGGCCACCCAACGCCCACACCCGTGTTTCACTTGTCGTTTGTCACATGAGGATTATCAAATCTTACAAGTTACAGACCTTTTTCGGATAAGAAACTGAGGCACAGAGGCAGGAATTGATGTCTGGCTCTTAGTTTTCGGGGTGAGCGAGAGGCGGTGTGGGCGCCTCTGGGACGCAGCGTGCCTACCCCACGCTCTTTCCAGCCCTCAGCACCCACCTTTAGGATGCCTCAAAAGGCTCCGTTGAGGAAGTGTATGCTAAAATGGGGAAATGCAGGTGAAAATGCTCCCAGACATTTTAAGAACTTGGGAGGTTTAAAAACCACTCGCTTGGGGGAGCCGGGGAGGGGGGGGGTTCAAGTCAGTGAGCGTCAAACTTCGGCTCAGGTCATGATCTCTTGGTTTGTGAGTTCAAGCCCTCATCGGGCTCTGTGTGGTCAGCACGGAGCCAGCTTTGGATCCTCTGTCTCCCCCTCTCTCTGCCCCTTCCCTGCTCACTCTCTCAAAAATTAAGAAACAACAATAACAATTAAAAAAACACTGGCTCAGACTAGGAGCTCACCAAGCCCCCAGCCCCGGGGTGGGGGGGGGGGTGCTGACCCCTGGGCCTTGTCTTACAAGCAGAGATGGCTGTCTTGGCCCAGAGCCCACAAGGGAGAACTCTGTACCCGCCACGCTGGGGAGGCCAGGTGCCACGCACCTTCCAGGGCTGGGCTGAAACTTGCCACAACACACGTCCTGAAATTTAAAAACGTGTCTAACCCTCGACTCAGCAATTCTGCTCCCAGAAGTTTATCTCGAGAAAATCATTAGACACACTAGCCAAGATCTATAAACGTGGATGCCCCTGCAGGAGCGCAAATATTGCCACACACTGGAAATACCGTTGCAGGATACTGGAGGCATCACTGCAAGTCCTTGGGAATGACCTGGATGCCCAGGAAGACGGGGGCCGGGGAAACGCAATGGGGTATATCCACCAACGGAATGCAGACAGCCAAGGAAAATGATGTTCAGGAAGAATATTTACTGTCAGAGAAAGAAACCTGTCTTAGACTTGCAAACATTAAAAAAAAAAAAAGGTAACACAACAGCATGTGTGTTTTGTAAAAACAAACACATAAATGTATAAGGAAACCCTCTGGAAGGCCCCACGGCAAACTGACAACAGCAGAACTGTCAGTGGGGGGAAACAGTGTGTCTATTACTGATGATGATTTTATTTAATATCCAAACTTGGCATTTAAAAAAATTTTTAATGCTTATTTATTTAAAAATTTTATAATGTTTTATTTATTATTGAGACAAAGAGAAAAAGAGCATGAGCAGGGGAGGGTCAGAGAGAGAGGGAGACACAGAATAAATACAAAGCAGGCTCCAGGCTCTGAGCTGTCAGCACAGAGCCTGACGTGGGGCTCGAACTCACAAACCACGAGATCGTGACCTGAGCCGAAGTCGGACGCTCAACTGACTGAGCCCCCAGGCGCCCCATGTTTATTTACTTTTGAGAGACAAAGAGACAGAACATGAGCAGGGAGGGGCAGAGAGAGACGGAGACACAGAATCTGAAGCAGGCTCCAGGCTGCGAGCTGTCAGCACAGAGCCCGATATGGGACCCAAATTTACGAACTGTGAGATCATGACCTGAGCTGAAGTCAGCCGATTAGCCAACTGAGCCACCTTGGTGCCCCCAAACTTGGAGTTTTGTATCTCAGTGTAATCAGACAGTAACATAAAATGAAATCACCACCCATCCCACCTCCAATACTATCATATCGTGCACACCATGAATGAGGAGCAAATCAGAAATCTTTGTGTGTTAATCTGTGTCAGAACCCGCAAACGTCCCCTCTGCGTGGTCAGACCATCGGTCTTTGGGGCTCTGTGGGCTGTTGCATCTGCGTCCCAACTACTCACCTCTGCTGGTTACAGGCACTATATCAGCGTGTGTGGCTGTGTTCCAATAAAACTTTATTTACAAAACAGGTGGCTGGCTAAATTTGGCCCACCGGCGGCTTGCTGGTCCCTGACCCATGCCCTGTGGAGTGCCAGGGGCATGAACATGGGGACTGCTCCATCCAGTGCTTCACCCCAGCACTGAGAACAATGCCCGGCCTGTGGTAGTTATTGAATAAATATTTGTTGGAGGAAGGTGTTTCTGAAAATAACTTTCCTTTGCAGTGGGTAGGTGTGAACATAACCAGCAAAGGCGGTGGAGCCAGGGAGGGGGTGGGGAGAAGAGAAACGACCAGGCCTGCCTGTATTCTGGGGTGTCTGACACATCCGCCTGGGAAAGAACCCTGAGTCAGGACGGCGGCGGCACAGTGGCTCACAGCTGACAGGGCAGTTCTGAGCAATTCAAGACGGGAACCCCGCCCCCCGCAACTCTACAGGGTCAGCTGTGCAGAGGCAGGGGGCCGGGATTTGAACCTGGCTTTGCTTGATGCCAAAGCCGGGGCTCCCCAAAGCCCGGGCTGCATTTACTAGCTCTGGTTTGACACGAGAGCCTGTCGGGGTCCCCCATCATCATTTTACAGATGAGAAAACCCCAGGCCTGGCACCCAGGGCTCATGACACCCTGGCCCGTGCAGGTCTGTCACTGCAGTCCATCTCTAACAGCATTTGTGTGGGGTCTGTACCCACGTTGTTCACTCTGCATAGCACACGTCAGCTCCTGGGCTGGGGGTGGGGGGGCTGCCCCTAGCCCAAGTCCAAGTCCGGCCAGAGTCCTCTCCCTGAGCCCTGACCTCGGCTGGTGGTTCTCATCACTTGTGTGATTTCTTGCATGCCTGTCCCTCCCAGGAAAAAAAATCTCCAAGATGGGATAGGGTGGGGGTGGGGCGGAGGAGTTGTATTTTTCTCACCATGAGATTCACAGTGCTTATTTGCAGTACCTGGCACTTAGTAGGTGCTCAATAAATTGGAAGGAAGGCAGGAAGGGAGGAAAGAGGGAAGGAGGGAGGGACAGGAAAGGAGAGGGGAAGTCAGGGGGGTTAAGGCAGATAGGCCAGAAGGAACAGGATGGGGAGGGGGGCTGGGACGGGCCCTTAGAACATGCCTGGTGTTGCCAGCAAATACTCTGTGTCCCTTCCCTGTGCACTCCCTGCACCCACAATGCCACCTCAGGCTACAGCACAAGCCAGGCTTGCCCCTGCCCTGCCCAATGGCGTGGGGGTGGCACTTCCCAGGGAAAGTCGGTAGGATACCAGTTGCTGAGTGCTCTCAATGGGCTCCGAGAACAACGGTGCAGGGATGGTCAGGTGAGGCCATGTGCGGTGGCCTGGGTAGGGGCATGGCTCAGGCTGTGGGCCGGTCACCTGGCCACAGTCCACTCGGGACACACCACAGGCATCAGTCAGTGAGGCAGGAAGGTTTTGAGGTCATCTCTGAGGTTGGTGGCAAGCTTGGGGTGGAGAAGGGAGGGGAGAGAGAGCAAAGGACAGAGACAGGCAAATGGAAGCACAGAGAGGAGCAGCAAGAACAAAGTCAGAGAGCAAGACAAACCGCGGGAACGTAAGAGAGAGATGCATGGGCGAGAGTGACCGAGAAGTGGAGGAGGATGTGTGCCCGGCCCTGGGGGACCCACAGGGGCTGCGGCTCTGAGGCCTCGCCCCCAGGGACACACCTGGTGCTGGGGTCAAGGGCACAGATGCTAGTCTCAGCCATGGCTCCCCGCCTCTCGACCATGTCGAGCAAGGCCCCCCTTCTGTGAGGCTCAGTTTCCTCTCCCAGCGTGTTGGTGGCCAGGGACAGAAGCTCTCAGTGGCCCTCTGCAGCTCAGCGGCTAACCTCTGGGTGCTGGCCGATGTCCAGCATTTACCAAGCCTCCTGTGTGAACCATTTGCTTTTTCCCGGTGAATTGGGTTGGGCTGATTCCCCGTTAAATGGGTGCCCATTTGGAACTCTCCACAGGACTGCCCACCCGTCTGAGGATGAAATTGTGTTCTTCATGCTTCGGGGCTTAAATAAAACCAGTTGTTACAAACACTCTTTGGATAACCAAACAGCCCCCGGTGATTAGCAACCTAAACCACAATCTTGCGGGGTGCAGGTGTGAAATTAACCTACTCCACCCAGGCTCTGTCAAGTTGGAGGCAGGATTCGGCAGAAAAGGCACAAATCCAGCCCAGGCTTTGGCTGGCTGTGACCAAACGTCTCCAAACCTCGACTTTCCCATCTGTGCAGTGGGGATGGGGAGGGTGCTCGGGGTGTTAGGAGGATTCTGGGACATGTCTGGCGAGAGCCTGCATGTAAGATGCTGACCAGCCAGCTGCTGGTTGGCCTGGTGATGGTGGTGATGTCCACTGTTTGGTTCTCCCGAAAACATATTGTTTTAACAAACAATCTTAATACCGCGCTATCTGGCCCTCAGGAGCCTGAAGAGTCCCGCCGCTCAGCTGGGAGCCTAAGGAGCTGCCTAGACAGGAGCCCAGGGTACTTCTCTTGACCTGCCATGAGTCGGCTGCTGCTCTCTACCACAAGACACGGTGAGCTGGACCCCACTCTGCCCAGCAGACCTACTGCCCTTTAGGGCTGAGTCACCCACCAGGCGGAGACATGCTGTCTCCATGGGACAAGTACGTCACCAAAGTGACAGGGACACACGCTTGCAGCTGGTCCTTGAGAGGCGTGTTGGGTTTCGGCTGGGAATGCCCGCAAGACTCCAGAGCAAGTGCTCCCTGGCTCTCCCGACAGCCTGTGAGGCTGTACACAGAAGTGACAGCTGGGCTGGGGGGACCCAGGACTCGCCAGCAGCAGAGGTGGGGTTCCCTCAGACTCAAGAAGCCCACGGACACCCTGGGGCCCTGCTCGGGATGTCAGAGGTGGCTCAGAGGTAAATAAGAATGTAAGAACCGTGAACACTTAAGGGGCACCAACCCTGTGCCTGGCACCAAGTCACTTCCTTACGCGGTCATCTAGTTCAATCCCAGAGTAGATGGATCAATGCCCCATTTCACAGATGGACAGTAACCACCAGCAGACACTTGTTCGGCCCTTACTGCCAGCCCAGGGACCACATTTTCTCCATCCAACAACCATAAGAGGTGGGCAGAAGATGAGGCACAGAGAGAAAATGACTTGCACAGGATCCCAAGAGTGACTGGAGAAGCCCAGTTCGAACCCAGGTTGGTCTATGACCTGTTACCCCCACTCTGCCAACTCCTACTGAAATGCCACCCAAGAAATGCCCCTCTGGGAGACTTCTTGGTGCAGGCTGTCAGCCGCTCGCCAGAATGTATCCTTCAAACACAGCTCAGGCACCACCTCCTCCAGGAAGCCTCCCTGGACTGCCTCTATCTGCATCTGGGCTCAGTCTCTCTTTGGGACCCACAGAGCCCCCCACCCCCACCCCATGCACAGCCCATCATAGACCTTAACAGGCTGTGCTGTGCTTACTGTCTGTCTGACTGTTTCCTCCAAACTGTGAGCTCCCTGAGGCTGCACTGGGGTCTGTTCACCCTCAAACCCCAGCGCTAAGTTGGGGTGGCCACTGGGTTCAGGGAGCAGCTGACAATGAATAAACGGACGAGTGAATGAGTGAATGAACTCATAAATGGTGCCCTGATCCCTCTCTGATGCCCATGAATGATATTACTATTTACTCAAACTCTTGATACACTGTTTTTATATATGCCCTTATATTTTAATTTTTATTACTTTTAAAAACAAACCAAAACACCATGTTCAGGGTGCTGACAAACTGTGAAAGTGGATTTTTTTTTCTTAAGGTACAAAATAAGAGAGATTAATCCAGGGAAGGAAGACAATCCTCGAAAAACAAGGAACCTTCCTGTGGGGGGCAGGAGAGAGGAGCAGCATAGAACATTCTAGAAGTACTGAGATATCCTTTACATAGAAACAGACAAATTCATTCCCCCCCCTTTTTTTTCCATTTTTAAATGTTTATTTATTTTTTGAGAGACAGAGAGAGAGAGAGCACGAGTGGGGAAGGACAGAGAGAGGGTCATAGAATCCGAAGCAGGCTCCAGGCTCTGAGCTGTCAGCACAGGGATCAAACTCACATACTGTGAGATCATGACCCGAGCCCACGTCGGACACTTAACGACCGAGCTGCCCAGGCGCCCCTCAGTTACCCTTTTAAGCCTAAGTTTCTGTTAATAAAAGGTGTACAGTTCTAAGGTTAAGATGGGCACAGGGAAAAGAGAATTTGGGGTTTTAAAAAATGTGTTAGGGGCACACAGGTCGTGATCTCGCAGTTCACGAGTTCAAGCCCCGCATTGGCAGGCTCTGTGCTGACAGCTCAGAGCCTGGAGCCTGCCCCAGATTCTGTCTCCCTCTCTCTCTCTGCCCCTCCCTGTCTCATGTGCTGTCTCTCTCTCTTTCTCAAAAATGAATAAACATTAAAAAAATGTTTTTTAAATGTGTTTAACCCAAATAACAGAACAGCCATGACATGGAATACGACTTAATTGTTAAAAATAGTTGTTAAAAGAGGTGAGGCACTGATCTGAAATGGTCCCCTTCATTAGCATCTGTCTGTGAAAAAAAAATTATATTCTTCTATACGCAAAAGCATAAACACATGCAGATATATGAAAAGGCTCAGAATCCTGGGGAAGGACACAGGGAAACTAGAACAACACTTGTGTCTGGAAGGGGAAGTGGGGGTGGGGAGACCGATTTCTTATTCTACCTCTTTCTGTATTTCGTCACATTTGTGGTTAGTAATAAAGAAAAATTAAACGTTCACGATGTACAATTCCATATAAATAGATGGTTCTCCTAGGCTTCCTTGCGTTTCCTCCTCAGGGAACTGGCTCCCCGCCCATCCTGACTTGGCTCCTTTTGGAGGGATTCTTAAAACAGTCTAAGCCGAATTTGACTTCTTTTTTTTTTACCGAAACATCACACGTTGAAACGTCCCTGTCATGTTTATTTCAGGCCGGAGCTCGGCTTGTCAGGTGACAGAACTGTGAAGAGCAGGCAGGAGGCTGGGTGTGGCTCTCCACCGCCACGGGTCCCCAAGCCTTGTCCCCCAGGCTTCGGGCACGGCTGCCCCCGCAGGACGCGGCCGCGCATCCCTCTGTCCCAGCAGTTCTACCGCCCCCTGCTTCTGGTGACTCGCCCACGAGATACACGCACAAGCACGCAAATGTGCACACGTACGCCCAAGGGCACACACAAGCAAATGTATGCACAAATACGTATACACAAATAGTGCAAATACGTGTCCACAAAACCCACATACACACGAATGCAAAACCAGGAAACATACACACACAGATACATACGGAGATGCATGTGTGCAGAACACACATGAGTGTATACAAAGTAGACAGTACACACACATACGCAAAGGACACATACAGCACGAAACACTCATGCAAAAACATGCACGGAAATACACAACTGTACACAAACATACAAACATACACACACATACACACAAACACACACCCAGGGATGTTCACAGTACGCTGTTTTTGGTAACAGAGAAAGCCTAGTTGCCTTTCTGTAGGGGCGCCTGACGCACACATCGTGGTTTATCCCCGCGAGGCAATACTGAAGTAGAGGGGCACCTGTCTGTCTGTTACGCGTCCGACTTCGGCACGGGTCATGATCTCCCGGTTCATGAGTTCAAGCCCCTTGGTGGGCTCTGCACTGACAGCTCAGAGCCTGGAGCCTGCTTCGGATTCTGTGTCTCCCTCTTTCTCTGCCCTTCCCCTGCTCTGTGTCTCTCTCTCTCAAAACATAAACAAACATTAAAAAAAAATTTTTTTTTAATGAGGTCAAATTTTAAATGCTGCTATGGAAAGGTGTCAAAGCCATTACTGATAAGGTTAGAAAGAGCGCAAGGGGCAGAAGAGTCTGTCTTAAATCACCCCCTTGCTCATCCTGGGCCCCATGAGGAATAATGGTGTCCTATCCCAGGTATCGTGGGGCCTGAGACAGAGGAGGAGGGGGAGTGGGCACATAGGGTCCAGAGTAGTGGGCGACACAGGGCTTCACGGAGGGCATGAAAAGGGTGTCAGATGTGGCCACAGGGGGATGGACAGAAAAGGCAGTGCGGGCGAGGGAACAGACTGGGGAAAGCGGCAGGAGGAAGCGGAATGCCATCTTCATTAAGAAGAGCCTACTCTGTTGCAGACCATGGGCAGCCCTGCCGTCCTACCCAGCAGAGCGGCGCTGCAGCGAAGGCCCAGCACCCGCCTCGCCGGTAAGGGACTGGTGCGCAGGGAAGGGGCAGCTCGGAGCACAGAGCATGAATGGAGTGCCTCTTCCCCTGGGGCTGGAGGCCAGGCAGGGGTAGGGTCGGCGGAAGCTCGCTGTCATCAAACGGGCCATGGTGGCCCCTTCGTTGAACGCCCAGCCCTGGAGGAGGAAGAAAACCAGTTTGGCTGGGCTGACATTCCATCGCTCTGGACAGAGCCAAGAGCTCCGTTGCCTTCTGGTGTCCAGCCCAGCCCGTGGCTTTGTTCCGAGACCCTGCCCAGGACCCAGGGTGCTGGCTGCTCTAACTCACAGCTAGATCCACCCGCCCTGCTTCCCGATCCTGCCCCCGGTAAGCCTGGAAGATGCCCCAAGTCAGGGAACTGCCTCCTGTGGAATTCTTGTCTGCTCAGCACGGGGCTCACTGGGTCCCCAGTGGGTGAAAGCGCCCCGCCGCAGCCATGAGCTCCAGGACGCAGGGGCCAGGCCCCATGCACCACTCAAGGCCAGCTGATCAGCTGCCTGCAAAAGACGGGCACACCAGCAGAGCCCAGAGACCAGTTGGGGCAGACGCCACACCTTGGTCAAGCCCACAAACAAAACAACACTCATCCGGAAGGAGTCCCGGGACCATGCAGGCTTTCGGGCGTGCCGAGAAGCCCAGAACGCCCTCGGGGTCAGAGCTCACGTGGCAGGGCTTAGGAAGCCAGACCTGGCGTAGGAGAGGCTCTCCAAGGCTGCTGAAATGTGTGCAGGACGCCCAGCCCATGGGGCCACACTCAGGCACTCGGGCACTTTGGTTCATCCTGGTGAGTGCGCTGCGGTCACATGCCAAGCAATGTGCACCTCACTGCCCCCGCCCCCAAAGATTCCCCCACCGACGGGCCAAGTGGGTCCTCACAGGCCGCCAGCCAGGTTCTGCTTCCCAGGCCTTGGTGTTAGAGAGACCATGCCAGGAGCAGCCAAGATGAAAGCCCAAGAAGGGAGCAGGCAGACTAGGCCTCAGAGACAGGAACGGGGGTAGGGGTGTGGGGGGAGCATCTCAAGGATAACACAGGCGGCGCTCCTCAGAGACTCTCCACCCCCCAGTCCTGCTGGGCCTGTCTCCTTGGCTCGGCGCAGAGAAGGGGTCATCAGAGCTCAGACATACCTCGGGACCTTGGCTGTGCCTCTTATGAGCCATGTGCCCTGAGATGGGTCACCTTCTCATGGCCTCAGTGTTCCCCCTCTGCAAAATGGGGGTCATTGCTGGGGTTGCGCTACTGGGTCAGGATATTATCTAGAGCTTGCCTGGACTTGCTGGGCCCCGTTCTCTACAGAATCACTGCCCGATGAGGGGAAAGGTGGAGAAGACAGCCATGTCCACTGCACAAGCCGTGGGATTAGGGGCTTCTAACAAAACGGGGCTCCGAAGTTGCCTGGAGTTCACACAGGACAACAGCACTTATTCAGCACCTACCATATGCCAGCACGCTGCTAAGGACGCCAAGGGTGCCTCAGACATCTGCTTACAGCTTCAAATCGAGTGGGGATGTGGACACATAAGCAGATCATTTCAACAGGGCGCATGCAGGAAGGGCAATGGACTGAAATGGGTGCAGCACAGAGGAAGTGCATGGGGGAGATCAGGAAGGCTTCCTGGAGGCAGTGACTCTTGAGCTTTTCCTGAAGAGTAGGAGTTAGCCAGGGGAAGGAGAGAGGCAACTAAAGCAAAGGCACAGCCGTGTGAAGCGACAAGGAAACTCCGCAGGGCACAGTATTTACTCCTTGGGCATCGAGTCAGGAGTGAGGGGAGCGAGGCAGGGGCGGGGCCAGGTGGGCCCTGAGGGAATTTTTATCCTGGGAGTGAGGTGGCGAGCCACGGGAGGGCTTTAAGTTGGGGGGGGACAATTTATACATCAGAAGCATCATCTCAAGGGAAGAGAACACCCCAGTGGCGGTGTGCAAGATGGACTGGAGGGGGCAAGGGAGGAACTGGGGGGGGACAGTGCGGAGGATGCCCACTGCCACCACCCAGGTGAGAGAGACCCTGGAGGCCCGACCCAGGGCACAGCAAGGGGACAGAGCAGCGCAAGCCTTCAAGGAAAACGGAAGGAGCAGAAACGAGCAGGACGACTGGGAGGAGCCCTGACTTCCAGACTCAGCAGTGGTGTGGAACTGCCACCAGGACCTTGGCCAGAGAATGTGCGAAGGGTTCCCCCCGTCCAACCTCAGGGACAGCTGAGGGCGAAGGGTGCTGGGGAGGAGACAGGATGCTGGGGAAGGGACAGGGGAGAGGCAGGAAGGGAAATCCCAGGTAAGGGGAACATAGGGTTTAAGGCAGAGATGGTGACCAGCATCTCAAGAAATCAATATGGAGCTTGCCTCTTCCCTGCCACCTGTCTGCACCTTCAGTGAATTCCTACAGAGACAGAGGAGTAAAGGGTTGGTTCCTCAGAGCCTCAGAGGGGCTGGGATGTTAGCTGCAGACCATGAAGGTCCAGGTGATTCAGGGACCAGAGCTAGGATGGCAGGCGCCTTGGGGCTGCGGCTGACCTAGACTCCAATCCCGACTCCTTGGCCCTTAGAAGCTGTGTGGCCTTGAGTAAGTCACCCCACTTCTCTGAGCCTCAGTGATAGCAGGGGGTCACTCCAGTGCCTGGCATTGATGCCAGCATTGCATGGGCTGATGACCTATGTAAAGGGCTGGGCGCTGTGCCTGGAAAATGGTAGGTACTCAGGAAATGAACGCAATTATGATGATGCTCGTAAGTGAGAGTCATCTCTCTCTGGCTCCGAAGCCGCAGGAGACACCGAGCCACAGAGAATGATACACGGAACTCTTAGTAATTAAGGGTTTTCAGGCTCCGTGGTATAGATCACGGCAGCACCCGAAACCCCCCATCCCCCAGGAGCTGGAAGAAATTATAGGAATTGTCTGATTCTTACGGCAAAGAATACACTTAAGCTTCCAGAAAATAAGGCCTTAACTCTAAATGCCGCTCTCTGGAGGGAAAACCCAAGCAATTATGGGTATGAGAGGGCAACTGAGGCACAGGGCCCTGCAGGGAATCCTGGGCAGGGCAGAAACCTCAGCTGAGCCTCCCCACCACGGCAAGCCTTGGCACGGGTCTGGGGGCAAAAACCCCAGGAGAGCAGAGAGCTTCTGGGCGGACATCCCTCCCGGAGCTGAAGCCGGCTGGAGAAAGTCCGAACACCTTGGCTGGGCGCTTGTGGCCCCAGGACACTTCCCATGCCGGCTGGCTGTTCCTCCTGGTACATAGCCTGCTGTGACCTTCTGGCTGGAATGCCCATCCCTGCCTCTTCTGTGGGCGAACCCCTACCCTACCTTCAAAACCCACCTCTCCACAGCACAGGGGAGCCCGTATCCTTACAGCTCTCCTAGGGTGCTTAGGACCGGGACAGTGGGGGGTTTGTATCAGCTTTGACGGCTCCCACCCCAACACTGAGTGCCTCTGATGATGGGACTGTATCGGGTTCACCTCTGTCTTCCTAGGGCCGAACCCCGGGCCCAGCACAATGTAGGCGCTCAGTGAATGTTTGAAGGAGGGAGGAGGGAAGGAAGAGAAGGAGAAAGGGAAGGAGGGAGGGAAGAAGGAAGGAGAGAGGAATCAAGCCCTAGGCTGTTGATAATATGAAAAAGATACCCTGGTACTAAAGCACTAATGAGGTACCACGTTCTAATGCCCTCACCTATGAAAACAGAGGCAGTAGAATCTGCCCCTCCGGGCTGCTAACGATCAGATGCAATAATTAGTACACATGTCCTGTCTGGCACGCAGGAAGCCTTTCCTCCTTTCGTGCATTTGTCTGAGCACCTACTGTGTGCAGGGACTGGGGATGAGGAGGCCAGGTGCTTGCTCTGGGGGAGCGGACATTCTGGCACGGGAAACAGACACACCACACACCGACTACCGATGACACTGCTGTGTGTGACAGGTGCCGTGGAGAAAACTAAAGCTGGCCAGAGAGGAGGAGGAGTGGGGGGGGGGCTGCAATTCTAAACAGGGCTGTCAAGGTCAGGGGACGTCTCTCTTCTGACAGCTGGGGGGATACCAGGAGGAGGGACAGGCTGGTGCAACGGGCTGGAGGCAGACTACCGCTCTAAATGCTGCCTTCGCTACAGACGGCGTTCTGGGCATTTGGCGTGCTGGTTGAGGAGTCAAGGCTGAAGCACCCATTTCCCCAAATCACATTCTTTTTTTTTTTTTAAGCTTATTTATTTATTTTGAGAGAGAGCACAAGCAGGGAAGGGGCAGAGAGAGAGAGAGAGAGAGAGAGAGAGAGAGAGAGAATCCCAAGCAGGCTCTGAGCTGTCAGCATAGAGCCCGACATGGGGCTCAAACTCACAAACCATGAGATTATGACCTGAGCCAAAATCGAGTCAGACGCTTAGCCGACTGAGCCCCCCGGCGCCCCGGCTCCAACATGCATTCTGTCTAGCATCACCACTGCCCACTCTCAAATCTGCAGCTCCCCATATAAACACAGGAATCGAGCACCCAAGCCTTAGGTGCTTACTTCATCCCTGAAGGGCGGGACATGACCCACCGCGAACCTTCGGGGGCTGAGATCACCCAGACCATCCAGTTCCTCGGCTGCCAAACAGTCCCTGCTGCATGGGGTTCTATTTGACTTGCAAACACAGGTTGGGCACCAACTGTCTGCATGCAAGACCATTTGCTGGGAGCATCCATAAATGTCATCACCAAACATGAAAGCCAAGGGTGCCTGCGGGGCTCAGTCATCATCTGACTTTGACCCAGGTCGTGATCTCACGGTTCCTGGGTTCAAGCCCCACGTCGGGCTCTGTGCCGACAGCTCAGAGCCTGGAGCCTGCTTGGGGTTCTGTGTCTCTCTCTCTCTGCTCCTCTCCTACTCATGCTCTGTCTCTCAAAAATAAATTAAAAAAAAATTTTTTTAATCAAAGGTGAAAAATGAATTTGGGGGCTTCCAATATTCTGCTACCACTGGGGGAGGGGAGCATAGTCCCCACTGTCCGTATCCTCTTTTCCAGATGGGGACCCAGGTTCAAAGGGAGGTGACCTGCACAGGGACACATGGGAGTCATACTGGCGTAGCTAAGCCTCAATCCTGTCTCCTAGGTGTGCTTCCTAGGTTCCACTCATTTAAAATATTCTTTTTTAATGTTTATTTCTTTTTGAGAGTGACAGAGTAAGAGCAGGGGAGGGTTAGAGAGAGAGGAAGATGCAGAATCCGCACCAGGCTCCAGGCTCTGAGCTGTCAGCACAGAGCCTGAGGCGGGACTTGAACTTACGATCTCTGGGATCATAACCTGAGCCATCAGACGCTCAGCCGACTGAGCCACCCAGGCACGCGCCCCACTTCCGCTTACTTTGAGCAACATTACAACAGGGGCAGGCTTGGCCCCGGGAACTGCTATTGTCCCCAGATGTTTTCACCATAAATATCATTTCGGCGATCTGTTGGTGAGGTCTGGGGGCAAGGCTGGGAGAGGCGGAGTGATTCTTTAAAGAAAGAAGTGCAGGCAAGGGGTGTGTTGGGGCGGCACACCCTGGAACAGCTACGTCATGTGGTTCTGAGGTCACACAGGTCTGGGCTGTGTCCAGCCCCTGCCGCGCACCAGCTGTGTGACCTCGGGCAACTCGCTTCACCTTTCTGATCTCACGCAGGTTTCCACGACTAGAACTATTATTGTTGTTCACAGTATTATTACGTTGCACCCAACACTGCTGAGCTGGTCCCACCCGCGAGGGACCTTCCAACCCGGGCAGCCTTCTGAGTGTGTTCACTGGGTATCTGTTTTAACACACGGGGTGCAAAGAGAATTGCACGCACACGGGTGCAGGTTCTCACGTGCACCACCGGCAGAGGGCGGCTCGGCCCCCAGCCCGAGGTCTCCACTGAGTGCGTTGGCGCTGCCTGGGACCCTCAGTTTAGGAACAAGGAATCGGAAGCCCAGAAGGGGGAAGTGGGCCAGGCAGGGGACACCGCTGGCGCTGGGAGTGTTCAAAGGGGACACTGGGGTCTGTGTAGGGGGTCACCACGACCAGTCCTTCCCAATCCCAGTCGTTCCTACGTCAAGTCCCTGGGGCATGTCAGCAGGGACATGTCAGGCAGGGGCTACAGGGTAGCCTTGGAGAAATCTCGGTCACAGTCACTGCCCAAGGGGCAGGTTGTTGGATTTTCATCTTTAAAACCCAGCTCTGCACCCTGTGCTGCCCGTGGGAATGGAAACAATGGAAAATGGCCCCGCCCTCCACCCCCTCAGGCTTTCCAACACCAGCAAGCCGCAGGGCCAGTGATTTTTAACTCAACCCACCCCCACTGGGGAAAAGAGCCGGTGGCATTTTTTTCAATTCTTCCTCCAGCTCCCTATTTATAGCGTGTTGACAGGCGAGGGATGACTTCCAGAGATAATTAGGGAACCCACACTAGGCTCCAGGCCTCAGGTGGGCCTCATGGCTGCCAGGCGGCTCTGGGGACCATCAGGACCCACTCCCTGTCCCTAAAGGGAAGAGATTCCTGGCATCTGGACCAAGGTGCCCCCGGTCAAGGGGACTAAAAAGCAGTTGGTCAAGCATGTGAGTGTGCAAGGGCATTTCCTCAAAATTCAGAGGTCACAGACGTCCCAAGGGGGACACACCCTGCTCATTCTTTATTCTTTTTTTTTAAGGTTTATTCATTTTTGAGAAGGAAAAACAGAGCATGAGTGGGGGAGGGGCAGAGAGACAGGGAGACACAGAATTCCAAGACAGCTCAGAGCCTGATGCTGGGTTCGAACTCATAAGCCCCTGGTTCATGACCCTAAGCCGCAGTCAGATACTCAACTGACTGAGCCCCCCAGGCGTCCCGCGCCTCTCTTCTCGCATGGAAATGTCATCAGATCTTATTCGCCACGGGGGGACCTTGGTAAGTATGGGGTTAATTCACTGCGAGTGAGGCTTGCACAGGGCTTCTCAGGAAAAGGAGGTTCAGAGTGGGGACACAGGCCTGGCTTCCAAGCCCCACTCTGTCCCAGGTGCCCAGCAGCGGGGCCCTGGGCAAGTCCCTTGGCCTCAGTTTCCTCAGCTGTCCGATGGAGATGATAACCACACTCACCCTGCTCGGCTGCTTTGAGGACCATGCAAATACTCGATTTAGGATCGGCGGGTGTGAGGCGCCTCCAGGGGAGGCACGTGACTCTGCAAGAGCACCCCAGCTCAAAGTCCCTACTCTTATTCTGACAAACTCTAAAACTGCTTTATGAGCTTGCCCAGGGGCCCGGGGGTGGGGGAATACCGTTTGTTGAACTGGGGCCCAACAGAGAGCAGGGGCCAGGAGTCGCTATAACATTTAACCAGCCCCTTCGAAGGGTGTCAGGGAAGCCAGATATGTGGGCAAAAACACGTGGTGAATGTAGATTAGTGTGTCCGGTGGGAGATGAAGCAGGGAATGCTCCTGGAGAAGGAGGCATGTCAACTGGGCCTCGGAGGATGGGGACACTGCCAAGAAGTAAAGATGAGGGGCCGGGGCAAGAGCTCTCCAGGGAGAAGGATCATTCAGCAAAATGGTAAAGGTCTGGAGAATTGACAAACGTGAAGCATTTAAAAGCCTAGTTAATAGCACCAAAAAAAGAGGGTGAGAGAGAAAGGAAGATACTCTAATAATGAACCCCCTCAGAAACTCTATGATGCAAGTACTATTATTCTTCTGATTGTACAGACAAGGAAACCAAGGTTCAGAGAGGTTAAGTCACTTGCCCATGGTCACGCCGCACATTAAGGCAGAAACAGGATAAACTTAGTCGAGTCTAATCCCAAACCCAAGTTTCTAAGACCACCAAGCTGTCCTGTGTTTCCAGGGCTTTGCCAGGGCTGGGGGCACATCTGCTGTGGCTGAAGCGCAGAGAAAACGAGGCTGACGACTCAGGTGTGAGACGGCGGGAAGGAACGGCTGCGCCTGGACTCGGGAATCACATCTGTCAGAGAAGTAGGAGCCAGAGGAGTAGAGCACTGTTTCATGGCCATGATAATTCACAGGAAGGAAGGAAAGACCAATGGGGAGGGGGCTTTACTGCCCGGCCAACATTTTAATCTGCTAAGTCAGGACCCACCTACTCCCGAAAACAGTTCATTTTAAAATGGTTTGGGGGGGGGGGAGTGCTGTGCCTGAGTGGCTCAGTTGGTTCAGTGTCCGACTTGGGCTCAGGTCATGATCTCACAGTTTGTGGGTTCGAGCCCCGTGTCGGGCTCTGTGCTGACAGCTCAGAGCCTGGAGCCTGCTTCGGATCCTGTGTGTCCCTCTCTCTTTGCCTCTGCTTATCCTCTATCTCTCTCAATAATAAACAAACAGTAAAAAATTTTTTTAAATTCAAAATGGATTTGGGGATTCTTTTAACACCCTCAAATAATGACAAACACCATTTCCAAATTAAACACAGTCCTTTCTGACTGAACAGGGTTTCCTCATTTTTCTTTCTCATTGGTCGCAGGTGCACACGGGCTCAGGCTGTCTTCCCATGGCCCACTGAAAGCTCCATGCCTAACACCACCGTCTCCCTGGCATCCTGCCCAGTGCCTGGGACAAGGGAGAAGCTTGAAAAATATTTGTTAATAAAGTCAGCCCTTGAACAACACAGGTTTAAACTGTGTGGGTCCACTGATACGCAGATTTTTTTTTTACAACAGAGCACTGTAAATGTATTTTCTCTGACTTGTGATTTTCTTAATTACAGTCTTTTCCCTAGCTTACTTTATTGTAAAAATATTATATACATATATATGCTGAAATGAGTACAAGAATACAGCATATAATATATACAACATATAAAACATGTGATAATCAACTATTGACGTTATCAGTAAGGCTTCCAGTCAACAGTAGGCTATTAATAATTAAGTTTGGGGGGAGTCAAAAGTGTTAAGTGGATTTTTTTTTAGTTTATTTATTTAAGCAATCTCTACACCCAATGTGGGGCTCGAACTCACGGCCCTGAAATCAAGAGTTGCATGCTCTGCCGATTGCACCAGCCAGGCACCCCTAAACGTGGATATCGGAATGCCTGGGGCATCAGCGCACCTAACTCCCACGTTGTTCAAGGGTCACCTATGAACAGATATGGAAGGAAGGCAGGAGGGCAGGGGAAAGACCAGGCAGACCTCTCCAGCCCGTAGAGAGGTGTCTGGAGACCAAAGGTCTAGAGGACACCAATAAGGATTCCTCCCACAGGAAGGGTCCCAGAGAACCGGAGATGCCAGTGACTCCGCTTCTAAAGGTGGTGGGGGGAGGGGCATTCCCCGCTCAGTTTCCAGGTAAAGGCAAGAGAACAGCTTGGGTTTCACCCCCGTGCACCGCGAGTGACAGACAAGACCCTGCTCGTCTCAGCCCCAGACCCCACCAGCCAAGAGGGCAGCTGGGCTGGCTCCTGGGCTACAGCGAGATACCCATGGGGGTCACGCGCTCCCTGGGGGGCAAGAACCAGCTTCCCGGCCTCTCTGTGGCCTCCACACTCCTGCTCCCGGCTTGACAAGACTCCGGGAAGAGATCGGATTCTGCAACTTGTGGCTAGGTTTGTACACGGCTCATCTGTCCCTTCCCATGTAACTGGGTATTGGCGCCACCTCAGCGGGGACGGCGTTCTGACAAACTAGAATATCCACCGCTCTGAGTTCCCTGTTGCTAGGCGACCGGAGGCTGCTGCCACTGTGCACCCCTACACCCCCCGAGGCCCCCGCCACGGGGACTTGAGTGTGGAGTTCCAGGTGCTACCGATGCTGAAGGTCTGCCCGCGGAAAGGCCTGCTAGAGAAGTCTGCAGCTCGTTAATTCTTAATCTTGAACAAATCACCACCATGTCTGCGGTGTGGCGTAGTTCAAGAGGGGCTTCCTCCAGACCCACCCCGCTGCATTCCCCCCCTTGTCTGTCCCTACGAAGCAAGGACTATTGTTACCCCATTTAAGGCTGGGGTGCTGAGGCTTGGAGGGAGGAAGCGGCTTGCCAAAGTCACGGAGCTAGTACACGGGGGAGCCTGGGGTCAGATTCACATCAACTGCGCTTGACAGACCTTGGAAGAGGCTGGAGAGACGCCTGAACTCACGATCTAAACAGAATCACTGGAATGAAGTCCAAAGGTTGGGAAATAGAAACCTACTGTGTTGAACCATTTCTTTAAATAAGATAAATGTGGGGAGCTGTGCAGCACCACCTGACCCCGATCGGCCGTACTGAGCACTGTGAGGAGGGCAGTGAGAAAAGGGATATGTCCCCCAAAAAGCCCTGGCAGCCAGGGATTTTTCCCGGCTAGAGAAGTTACACATTTTCACTGTGAAATATAAATAGAGATCTAGATACAAAGATACATACTAACAATAGGAAGTTATAGAGAAGAAAATAAAAACCACCCACAATCCTACCATCGATAAGAATCACAGTTCTTTTAAAATGTGGGTGAGTTTACTCCCTGTCAGTGTTTAGATCATTATTTCACAAAGCTGGCATCGGCCTTCAGGGGTGGTCTGCCAGTGTGATGATCTGCGTACCGTCTGATTCTCCCCCACTAAGCTGAGGAACCCGCAGGTGCCAGGCCCTGGGTCTCATCTGTTTGATAGTCTCACGAGGGGCAGAGGCTCAGAGAGGTGATGGTCTTGTAGCAAGTCACACAGCACGTTTCAGGAAGCCTGAAGGAGAGCTCTATTTCTCCAGTTCTCCGTCACTCTCTCCCTCTTGTATACACATGGACCAATGTCCTGACCAGGAGCCGCACTATTCATAACAATGACCGTTTATGGAATGTGTACCTTGAAGCAGGCACAATTGCTCATGCCAATTCCCTGCTTGAGTCCTCCTCCATGGCTGCCCCGTGTGTGTGGAACAAATCCCATGGTGCTCCCTCTGTCCCACTGGGCCCTCCTCACTCACTGCTGCTCATTTCCCACATCTCCAGCATCAAACCCCCTCCTCCACTGCTGGTGGCAGACAGACTCTAAGGTGCCCCCCCAACCATCCCCACTTTGTGTGACCCCCACCCCTTGAGTGTGCACGGGACCTGTGACGTACTTCTGAGCAACAGAATCCCGCAAAGGGGAGGGGATGCTGCTCTTGTGATTATAGTATATAAAGACTCTGTCCTGCTAGCTGACTTGTTCTGGAGATTCTGCCTGCTGGCTTGATGCAGTAAGGGGCCATGTGTCAAGGGACTGTGGGCAGCCTGTAGCCGACAGCCAGGGGCCTCAGTCCTACACTGCAAGGAACCGAATTCTACCAACAAGAGCTGTAGGCATGGAAGGGGATTCTTCCCCCGTTGAGCCTCCGGATGAGAACGCACCCCATGCCCACACTATGATGACAGTCTTGTGACAATGTAAGAAGAGAACCCAACTAAGCTGTGCCTGGATTCCTGATCTGCAAAAACCACAAGAAAACAAATTTGTATTGCTTGAAGCCAGAGGTCTGTGGCGGTTTGTTATACAGAGTAGTGACTAATACAGTGCCCTCAGCCTCCACCTGCCCCCCTCACTCACGGCCCCTGCCACAGACCTCCATGGGGTTTCTGAAACAAGCCAAGCCCTGCACACCCCCACTTAGGGACTTCACACCTGCCGCTTCCAGTTCTGGAATGCTCTCCCCCCAACCCCACACATGCATGGCTCCACCCCTCATTCAGTTCTCTGCTTATATGCCTCTTTCCAGGAAGAGGGCTTCCCTGACTGTCTGTGTAATGTGCACATGCTCCCTGTGCCTCTCTGTCCCCTGACTTTGCTTCAGTTTTCTGCACAGCGCTTCACAACCACTTGATGAGTATCTTTTGTTGTTATTCTCTATTATATCCTTTCCCCAACTCAACAAGAGAGGAAATTACATGAGGGCAGGGGCTGTGTCTGAGTTATCCCCAGCACGCAGTAGTTCCTTAGGAAGCATTCGCTGAAGAGATGAATGGTCTCACTAAAGGCTTGTAACACTGGGGTGTTTGGGTGGCTCAGTTGGTTGAGCATCCAACTCTTGACCTTGGCTCAGGTCACGATCTCACGGTTTGTGAGTTCAAGCCGTGTGTCAATCTCTGCACTGAAAATGCAGAGCCAGCTTGGGATCTCTCTGTCCCCCTCTCTCTCTCCTCCTCCCCCCTGGCTCGCACTCACTTGCTCGCTCACTCGCTCACTCTCTCTCTCTCTCTCTCTCTCTCTCTCTCTCTCTCTCTCCTGGCTCCCTCTCTCTCTCTGTCTCTCTCTCTCTCTCAAATCAATAAATAAACCTAAAAAAAAAAAAAAAGCCTTGGGGCACCTGGGGGGCTCAGTCGGTTAAGCAGCCAATTTCAGCTCAGGTCATGATCTCACAGCTTGTGGGTTCGAGCCCCATGTCAGGCTCTGTGCTGACGGCTTGGAGCCTGGAGCCTGCTTTGGATTTTGTGTCTGCCTCTCTCTCTGCCCCTCCCCTGCTCATGCTCTGTCTCTTTCTGTATCAAAAATAAATGTAAAAAAATGAAAAAATGACAAAAAGAAGTCTTATAACACCTTTGACAACTTAACAATGCCAAGTTATATTTTCAAAGAGAAGACGACTAAGGTCCAGAGAGGCAACGTGACTTCCTTGAGGTCACACAGTAACTAGGCAGCAGGCTCAGGATCCAAGCCCATGTCTGTCAACCCCCCATCTTCCTACCACACAGCCTCCCCACCCACCTTCCAGGAGTCCCCCTCCATCCTCCCACTCTACTCCCCCGCCTCCTTCCCATAACCGGGAGGCCCTGCTTCTGATCGGGCTCCTTCTCTTGGGAGCAAGGCTGGAAGCTACAGCCTGCCGAGCCTCCATCTGCCCACGGAAAGTCCTCCCAAGGGAGCCCATCGAGGGGGCCTCGACTCCCCCTCCTTGCTGTGTAATTGCCTCTCTGCGTAACCCCAGGAAATAAGCGTTCCTTTTATAAACACTGTCTGAGCAGCACCCCCAGAATCCCGAGTTGAGAAGAATGAGCACAAACGCTCAGGGGGCCTCTTAAGATGCTGCCTAGACTCCATATTCATTGCTTCTCTGCAGCTTCTCAGTCAGGGCCCGGGAGCGGGCGGCACCGCTGACTGGGGCTTCTCTCTGCCTCCACACTGAGGCTGGCACAGCCTTGCCCTCAAAGGGAGAAGCAGGCAGGAGATGGAATCCCCAAGCCCCCCAAAGCTGTAACAGCTCCCTGAGCAAGCTGCCACCCTCCCGAGGTGGCCATGTCGCCACAGACTGGTCTGGTCCTGGCACAGAAGCGTCTGGTGCACGATCTACTTGGGGTGACGTGGGACCCGAGGGTGGAGTCAGCAACCCTTTAGCTGGGCCAGAGAAATACAGGCCTGAAGGTCTTTGAAGAACTCTGGGATTTTGTAAGTTGTTGTTTTTGTTGTTGGTGGTGGTGGTTTTTTTTGCTACAGGTTGGCAGTCTTCTTTTGTTGCTGTTTGTTTTTAATGTTTATTTATTTTGGAAACAGACAGATCATGAGCGGGGGAGGGACAGAGAGAGAGAGGGAGACACAGAATCTGAAGCAGGCTCCAGGCTCTGAGCTGCCAGCACAGAGCCCGATGTGGGGCTTGAACCCACGACTGTGAGATCATGACCTGAGCCGAAGTTGGACGCTCAGCCGACGAGCCACCCAGGCGCCCAGTTGGCAGTGTTCTGGGATGAGGATGAATAAGTGAATGCCTGAATTAGAAATAGTGCCCTGTTTGAGAACGGGGACACATCTGACTCAGGACTCCTTCTGCACCTTTTATTTTGCTTTGGAAGGAAATGACTTGAGGAGGGTGTGATGGTTAATCATAACAGTAATCGAGCAGGAAGAGGAAAAGAGAAGCTAGTAGGAAACTCTGCCCATCTCGATTCCCCAGCACATGTGCAATTCACCTGCCAATGGGAAATTAGGCAGGCATATAGCGGGGTCCCCGCAAGACACAGAAGGGGTGAGCCTCAAACGTCCCGTTTACACCTGCTTCTGTCAGGCTCAGTTACCAGCTACTGCCCACCTCCCCCAACTAAGGGAACCATGGTGAGTGACGAGCACGCCACGGTTCCCTAACACTTTCCTAAAGCCTCTGACGCCCACAGAAGGACCCCATGGGCCTGATAAAGTAGTGGGATGGAGAATTCTGGGTGCAGGAGCTGCTGGGGCTGCCGCCGCTGCTATTATTGTGGCTGCTGACATCCATTCTCTCCTGTCCCTGGATTTTAAAATACTAGTAATAATCTCATATTGGAAAAACGAACTGTTACTCTTTAGAAAAAACGACAAAGATAAAAGTGGAAGTGGCAACAACCCTGCTTTGCTTGCCAACACTGCCTGTGGCAGACATCAATAATCGATTACAGAACTGACGCCCCACAAGCTCTGGGAATCTGCCACGGTGCAGCCCAGGAGGCCTCTGCTGGTCATTTAGAGTTAGCAGGTGGGGGGAAGCCTGGTCGATACCCTGCTATAGGCTCATCAGCAGGTTATCCTTCCTCAGAATCTGGGATTACAGAGCTGGAAGGTATCCAAGAGGCCATACTGCTTTGCATCTAGAGCACCCAGCCTCGGCTTACTTTCCTGCAGAGACAGGAGACTCACCAGTTACGATGCCTAATGCCTGCAGGTGGTTGTATAAGCTTGCATGTCAACAGCCTCCAAAACGTACCCCAGTGATGGGACCTGTTTAATCTGCTGCCAGGGAAGAGTTTCTAGTTTGTTAAGTAAAAAGCTCATTATCTGTGTAAGTTCTGGCTTGGAAGACACACAGGACAGAGGCGCTTCATTCCCCTATGGCAGGGACCCTCTCTCAGAGGTCTGCAGGTCAGCCCTGACCTTCATCTTCTCCAGGATAAATACTGAGGCATCTTCTTCTGGAATCAGAATACACTTGAAATGTTGGCACGCAAAAAAGGCTCAGGAACTGGCGAGACCAACCCCTTGTGGTACAAATGGGACAATGAGGCCAAAGCAGGGATTTTCTCTGGCCCCACGGTGGTGTCGTGTCAAAGTAAGTACCAGGCATCCCGACTCCTGGTCTAGGGCTGTGCCCATGGTGCCAAGCTCTGGGTTTACATTACCCCTTCTCCTCTGTGGGGACAGGATCAGCAATGCCACAATCTGGCTCCATGTGGGGAAAAGCATGGGCTCAGAATCACCAGATCTGGGTTCCAAGTCTGGCATTTACAGGCTGTGTAATTTGGGTAAGCCCCCTATGTCTGAGCTTTGATTTCATCATCCAAAGAGAAAGAGAGAGAGAGAGGTTGTGCACGCACGCATGCACATGCACGCAAGAGAAAGAGAGGGAGGGAGGGAGAAAGGGATATATATAAAAAGAGAAGGAAATGGTAGACACATGTAAGGGGCTCATACCATCTGGCACATAAAGCCCAGAGTAGCTACATAAGAATATTGGCTCCCTCCCCTCTTCCTCCTCTACACAGGGTAAGGGCAGTTTCCAGCTCAGAGCTCAGGTTAGCTGCAGGGTTTATAGCTGGGATAGCACCATGGTCATGCTCGTGGGCTCTAGTCCAAAGCTCTTGGCCAAATGTGGATTCTGTGATCTCCCAGCTATGTGACCTTGGACCGGCCATTCCACCTGCCTGAGCCTCAGTCCCCACCACCGTAACGTGGGATAATAATACCTCTCACACAGGATGCCTGTAAGGATGAAAAGCATCCAAGCACCGTGAGGAACCTGGAACAGTGCGGGGACAGAGTCAGCACTCAATAAATGTCATCTGCCATTAGTATTGCTCAGGCTGTTGTCTAGTTCCTCCCAGGAAGCCGGAAGGTGCGGGACGTGAGAGTGTGGACAAGAAGGGAAAGCTTGCATGGTCCATTTCCGGAGCTGACACCACCAGAGGGGCAGAGTCACCTTCTTTCGGCAGCTGTCATTTTAATGACAGCTAAAAGGTCATCTTCCCCCAACTTAAGAGGCGTTAATTAGTCACACATCTGGCTTTGATTCTTTAGACTTTGAGAGTGGGAAGGAAAATTCAAAGGTGTGAGTGCAGAGAGGAAAACAAGCAGCTGTGGCTACAAGAGAAATATACGAAATCCATACAATGGAGGACATTCCAGGGAAGAGCCCAAAGTGCGCAGGGTCCCTCCTGTCTTTGTAGAAAGGTAAGGGAAAGGGGGCGCCTGGGTGACTCAGTTGGTTATGCACCCAACTCTTGATTCCAGCTCAGGTCGAGGTCTCGTGGTTCATGGGATCAATCCCTGAGTTGGGCTCTGTGCTGACAGCTCAGAGCCTGCTTGGGATTTTCTCTCTCTCTCCCTTTCTGTTTCTGCCCCCCCCCCCCCACTCACGGTCTCACTCTCTCTTTAAATAATTAAATAAATAAGCATGAAAAAAAAATGTTTTTCAAGCAAAAAGGAAATGGCAGAGCCTGGGGGAGGACGGTGTCACACACAAACGTCTAACCTTAACCTTAACACTAACTCTTTGGCAAGTCTATGAATTTCTCCAAGACTCAGCGAGGTTGTCATACCTATAAAATGGAATTATATATAATGATGACGATGATGATAGCTGCCAATATTTCTAGAGTATTTGCTGAGACACTCTGCTAAGCGCCCCACCTGCACTGGCTCCTGTAGTCTTTATATTACCTCTGTGGTGTGTGTATGTATATAGATCACGTTTGCCCATCTTCCCTAAGAAGGAGCTGCAATCCTGGGGCGCCTGGGTGGCTCGGTCGGTTAAGCGTCCAACTTCAGCTCAGGTCATGATCTCAGGGTTTGTGGGTTCGAGCCCCGCGTCGGGCTCTGTGCTGACAGCTCAGAGCCTGGAACCTGCTTCAGATTCTGTGTCTCCCTCTCTCTCTGCCCCTCCCCCACTCGCACTCTGTCTCTCTCGCAAAAATAAATAAACATTAAAAAAAGAAGAAGAAGAGATTGCGATCCAGAGACATCGAGGAGGGTGCCCGCCCCAGGATCCAGAGCAGACAGGGTGCAGATCTAGGGTGCAAACCCCTGGGCTTGGAGCCCCCCGTTATTCCGAGGTCTTGCCTTGCGGAGCAGCAAAGCACTGGGCGTGGCCCCGCTGGGACCCTCAGAGGCCTCCCTCCTCCCCGATCAGCACCACAAAGTTATCTGAGCTCTACTGCATACCAGAGGGGCCTGACCTGGCTCACTGTCCTGGACGGCAGAACTAACCAAATTGCTGCTGAGTCTGCGGACCTGAGTGCCGCTTCTATTTCCAGGGTCTCTGAGGGCCGACTTCGTTCAGACAAATTGATAAAGAATGCTATGCTAACAACAAAATGCCAGTGCTTTTAAAAGCAATTAAGAAACCCTGATGCAGTCTCATGGGGCTCTAAAGGGGCTGGGGGGGGCAGATTTCAGGTTCTCTCTCTCACACACACACACCACCACCACCAGGAAGGCGGGACTGGGGGGGAGATGGACCCCGCCCTCCTTGTGGTTCCTGAACCGAATGCCAGCTGAGCCTGTGGTAAACACAGGAATCCAGCTGCCAAGGCCCTCTGGCACATTCATTAATTAAACTCCATGGATTTGCTCTGTTCCCGGAAACCTCCACTCATTTCAATAATCATCGTAGGCCAACCAGGCTCAGGCTGTAAAAACAGCATGTGAGCAACTCAGCCAGGTGGAGGAGAGAGAAAAAGCCAGGTCCCAGGGCTGAGATTGGGGACCTTTGTTCTCCAAACAAAGAGGGAGGGGCCAGACCAGATGGAGAGTTCTTGCCTGGTGGAATGTGGAAGCCCTCATAGGCCTATCTCATCAATGCCTGGATGGGAGTGATTCACACATCTGTGCATGTACCTTCCTCTCCACCCAAGAAAAATAGAGGAAAGAATGCACCATTGTTGACTTCAGAAAGGCAGGCTGGAGGACGGTCCCTTAATGGACACCAGTGGATATAATTCTAGGTGGGGAAATGAAGATGACTGGGTGTTTTTCCCAGAGCGTGTTTAGCAAGATACCAATCCAGGCGGAGCACTCTGTAAATTCCACAGCCAATGCATACTACATGTACTATGGAGTTCCTCCACTTGGAGGCAGATTCCCCCACCCCCACCCAGATTTAGCCTTTCGGAAAGCTGAGGTCTCACAGCTGGTGAGTCCATTCACTGCCATGAAACTTCCCCAATTCAGGCGAGCAAGCTTCTCTTGATCGCGATCCCAAACAGGATGCCAAGGACCATCTCCAGAGGAAACTAATGTATAGTTGCATAAATAAAAGGCTCAGAAAAGTCCTGCATTAAAAACATCGTTTAACCACGTGACTCTTAGATGTATGGTCTCTTCGTGCACGGAACACCTATCGATGTGTTAAGTATAGCCACATGGAATTCTGGGAACCTCTCAGAAAGGAAAAGTAAGGGGAGAAAGCAGTAATAAAAATCCGCAAGGGGGACAAGGTGGGAATGGCTGGTTGGCCACGTGCCTTCCCTGCCCTGCCCTGATAGCCAAGGAACACATCTGGGAAATGTCCCCTCTGACATTGGCCTTGTGGCCCTCCCAACAGCCTCTCAAGACATTTTACAGGTAAGAAACCAAGGCCCCGAGAGGCGCAGGAACTTGCCCCCAGTTGCCCACAAGCCAAGAGGCAAGCCTGGGGTTTGATCTTGTGTCTGTCTTACTCAGGAGCCTGGGTTCTTTAGCTTACCCTGCCTGACCCAGGGGTTCTCGGGCCCTGGTGGGGTCACCTGCGGGGCTTTGAGGACTCTACGTTCCAGGACAGCGTCATCCCAGACCAACTGGTGCCTTTTTTGGGAACCTTAGTTTTCTAACAGGGGTTTGCCAATGGGAGGCTGAGGGCCTGACCAAGTGAAGGCGTGGGGAGTGACCCTCATCACGTGTACCAATTATGTGTCTGGTTAAACTGCACTGATTTAAAACAAATGGGGACCTGAGAGGGAGCAAGTATGTCTTGTTTGTTTTTGTTTTGGTTGAAAAGCTTGATTTAATCCTGGGAATAATACAAACGTAACCATCTCCCCTACAGTAAAAGTAACGGCCGCTGCCACCGCCACCGTGACCGCGGCAGGGGTGCTCCTGAGGGCCCTAGCCCTGCACCGAGCACTCTGCACCCATCACCTCAGACTCTCACAGAGCAGCCCTGTGAGGTGATGTCCCCGGCACCCCTTCCAGAGAGCGTGAGTCTGAAGCACCGAGAAGAAACATAACCTGCCCACAGCCATCCTGCCGGGAGGTGGCATACTTGGGGTCCGACTCCTGCCCTAAGTGTCCCCGTGAGAGAAGGGATCACGTCACCCTGTTCTCAGAGGGTAGAGGGAGGACTGTGTCTCTGCCAACCACAGGGCCCTCCCAGAGCCCGCCCCACATTGCAAACAAAACAGGACACAGGCTACAGGCGGGCAGGCAGCCAGGGCTGAACAGTTTCCTGGGATGTGACATCAGCCTGAGCGGGTATAAAACGGCCCCTTCACCTGACCGGCAACATATTCCAGAGGCGTGGAGGGTGACGTTATCACCACCTCTCCAGTGGGAATGTGCAGCCCTGTGCTGCCCGCCAGGCCCCCTCCTGAGAGAGAAAGGCTGAACCAAAGCCCCCCCTTGGAAGCAAACCAGGAACCTGGTAAAGCCCAGGGGGACCAGGCATCACCTGCAGGCTAACAGGGTAGCAGGCGGATGCTGGGCTCCTGTGCATCTCCAATCCCTAAAGGAGCATCCCGTGGGCCGGGCTGCAGGCAGGGCCCCCTCGTCCCAGCTCTCCAGGGTGGGACCAGGGCAGAAGACTGAGAACTCGGAATTAGACGCCCAGGCTCGGCACCCCACCTGCCACTGTAGCGCCGTGTATCACTGGCAAGGCTGGCCCTGTTGGCATGTCCCTGATGGAGAGCAGTGGAATGGCACCACTGTGCCCAATTTTCACTTTCCTTCTCCTTTGTTTAGCTTTAGAAAAATATCTTAAAGCAAAATCACATTAGTCCAATATGTGACAAGGATCTCGGAGCAACCCGGATTCGGGGTGTGGTGGGTTTCTCCACCTCCCCTACTCTGCAGGTCTGGGACACTAGGTTCTGCTTCCCCAGGACAGGACAGGTTGGAGGGCAGTGGGGAGAAGGGCTCTCGGCCCAGAGGATGGGTACCCCCTGCTGCTGCAGGTGCCAGGGAGGGTGCAAGCAGTGTCTTGAGCTCTTGGTGGAGGTCTGGACACATGAGAATCCTGCAGTGGAGACCCTACCTAGGTGGTTGAGATTTCTCCACCCAGATAAGGCAGGATTTATTTTAAATTTGTTTTTAGCAATTTGCCTTTAGGAGATCTTTTCAGCATGCTGAAGCTTTCATCCTGTGATACTTTCTTTTTGCACTCCTATTTCATGCATTTACATAACAGCTAATCAAGTTAAGTAACAGTGATTGCAAGCACAAATGGCGAAAAGAGGTTTGAGATCTGGGCACCTGGTTGGCTCGGTCAGTTGGGCGGCTGACTTTTGGTCTCAGCTTGGGTCATGATCTCCACTATTCGTGGGACAGAGCCCTGCGTCTGGCTCTGCGCTGACAGTGGGGAGCCTGCTTGGAATTCTCCCTCCGTCTCTCTCTGCCCCTCCCCTGCTCATGCTCTCTCTCTCAAAAGAAATAAATAAACATTAAAAAATAAAAGAGGTTTGGTATTAAACAAAATGGATTTCATTCATTCATTCATTTACTCATTCATTCATTCATTCATTTCAGAAGTGTTTATTAAGTGCCAGGTAAGGCAGACTGATTGGAAGGGGCATGAAATAATTTTCTGGGGGGGTGGAGAGAATGTTCTAGATCTTCTTTTTTTGAGAATGTTCTAGATCTTGATAGAGGTGAAGGTACTTACATGGTACATGCACTTGTCAAAACTCATCAAACTGTATGCTTAAGAGATATGCATTTTGCTGTATGTAAATCAAGCATCCAAAATATTTATTTATAATATTTTATGAATTTATAATATTCTTATAACAGTGAGTAGAATGTTATTAGTATCAGTACCAAGCACATTTAGAGCCAGCTATGTGATACATGTCAACCGATGTGTCCTTCCCAACAACTCCATGAAGTGCTGATATGACCCCTCCTTTGAGATCAGGACACTGAGGCACAGAGCTGTGAGGGAAGGTGCCTCCGTCACACAGTGAACGGGTCGCAAAGCTGGGATTTGAACTGACCTATCTCATTCCAGAGTACGCGCTGAATCTAACGAGCCTTGTCTGACTCTCAACAACACACAGGGAGGCCGCTGTCCTCACAGCACGGAAGTTCTTTGGGGCAGGGGGTGGGGAGGCATCACAACGCACCCCAGTATCTCAGCTCACGGGAGCAGAGGTACGGAGCAGTAGCAGGGAGAAGCCCCTGCCTCAGTGTGCAGGGACCCGGCCGCGAACTGTGTGCCTCCCGCTGAGACCCGTCAGGGTGATTGTGGGAGGAGAGTGACGTCAAGCACGTGAATGCACCCAGGACCGTGCCTGGAACGCAGTAGGCTCTTTTTATTTTAATGATTTTTAAAATATTTATTTATTTTTGAGAGAGAGAACACGCAGGGGAGGGGCAGAGAGAGAAGGGTACAGAGGATCCGAAGCGGGCTCTGTGCTGACAGCAGCGAGCCCGATGCAAGGCTCACACTCATGAACTGCAAGATCATGACCTGAGCTAAGTCGGACACTCAAGCGACTGAGCCCCCCAGGAGTGCCCATGCGTGTTCTTAGGACAGGTTAGCTGAGCAACTGAGCAGAGGGTGAACCCCAAACCAGCTAGTAACAACTTCTCTGGCAACACCTCCTCTTAGTCCAGAAAGGATTCCAGATTCCCTCTAGGGAAGGCTGTCTGACTCCAACCCCACCCGGACACATAAAGACCAGAGTAACTGAGAATCTTGGGGTCTGGAGAGATGGCTTATGGGAGATGGGACCAGAGATGGGACAGGGGCACCCATAGGAACCCCAAGTGGCCCAGAGGGTACCAACCAGGGAGCTGGGTGAGAATAAAGCTGGGCTTTCTCTGGCTGCTTGAGACAAGGGTGGACTCTCAGGAGGACCCTGCTGGCTGCCCAGGGAACTCCGAGTTACCATCCTGAGCCTCCCCAAACTGCATTCCTGGCAAGAAAGCCCAGCTCCTCTGAGCCCTGCGAGCGGTCCACTCAACGAATTTGGCTGGCAGCCACCCAGGGGCTTGGCGTCCATTCACATGTCTCTTTCTGAGTTCTCTCATTCATCCATCTGTCAGGTATTTACTGAGTAGCACAAATGCTCCAGGTGAGTGCTGGGCTCTGAGGATGTGAAAGGGCAAATACTTCTCAGTGTCACCTTATGGTCTGGTAAGAATTACCGGGGCGGGGGGTGGTGAGGGGGTGCCTGGGTGGCTCAGTCAGTTAAGTGTCCGACTTTGGCTCAGGATCTCACGGTTTGTAGGTTCGAGTCCCGCGTCGGGCTCTGTGCTGACAGCTCAGAGCCTGAAGCCTGCTTCTGATTCTGTCTCCCTCTCTCTCTGCCCCTCCCCTGCCTGCTCTCTGTCTCTTTCTCTCTTCTTCTCTCTCTCAAAAAGAATAAACATTAAGAAAAAAAAATTTTTAACAGAATTACCAGGAAGAATTTAGAAGGAAGTGCAGAGACATCACCAAAATCAGAACAGGAGTGTTAATGGAACGCCCGGGTGGCTCAGGGGGTTAAGCGTCCGACTCTTGGTTTCAGCTCGGGTCACGATCTCACAGCTTGTGAGATGGAGCCCCACATGGGGCTCTGTGGATGAGAGCAGGGGGCATGCCTGGGATCTGCTGTCCCCCTCATGCTCTGCCCCTCCCCCCCCTCTTTCTTTCTCTCTGAAAATAAACTTAAAAAACCAACAGCCCATGCAGGCATTCATTGGTTCATTCATTCAAGTACAAGATGTCAGAGCAAGTTTGCAGCACGCCCTTCTGTGACCGCATCCTGTCCTTGAGAGCAGGGACCATCTCCGTCCTGTTCCCTGATACATCCCACGGGGCCTCCAACTGTGCCTGCACACAGTAGGTGCTCAATAAACACTTGCTGACCGAGTGACCCACTTTAAGGAACTGCTCATCTGAGGGTGGCGCCCACATGACCGTCTCCACCTGGGCCTCCTGCAACACAGGCAGCCTCTGGGGCCTACGTCAGACCCTCAACATCCCCCCCAGAGACTCTTCTCACTGAACCAGCACCCAAGGCACCCGTCAAAGTCTGACTTCGCTCTTCACAGTGTTAGCCCCCTTTTGCTCCCAAGGACAGACACCACTGTGCAAAGAGGGCAAGGCCCCAGACACAGGAGGGGGCAGCCCTGGGATTCGAACCCAGCCCTCTTGAATGTGCCGCCCCTGCGCTTCCTCCACCTCTCCACCTGCCGCCGCCACGAGGCGCCGCTGAGGCAGCACCGACTCCCCCCCACGATTCGGCTCAGAAACCTGACAGGATTACGTTTTTCCACGGACGGCACAGAGTTGTTGAAAATCCACGGGGCTCCACGTTATATGAAAAGCTTAGGAAACTCATTAAGCAGGGCTCTGACAGCCTGTTCCTTCTTCCATCCCCCCTCCAAAGGGCCTCGTATTTATGCATGAGGAAAGACAAACCAACCGTCTCCAGCGTGGGATAGGAAAACCGGCAACTGTTCTTTCCCCAGCTAGAGCAGAATGCTCGGATTAACCCTTTGTTGTTTGTTTTTTTTAATGTTTTATTTATTTTTGAGACAGAGAGAGACAGAGCATGAGCAGGGGAGGGGCAGAGAGAGAGGGAGACACAGAATCGGAAGCAGGCTCCAGGCTCTGAGCTGTCAGCACAGAGCCCGATGCGGGGCTCGAACCCACGAATGTGAGATCATGACCTGAGCTGAAGTCGGAGGCTTAGCCGACTGACCCTTTGTAGCCACTTCCTGCCTAATCAGCGGTGACTGCTGAGACACCCTGCCCCATCACGTAGCAGGGGAGGAAGTGGAGCTCACAGGGGCGAGTCCTGCGAGCCGGGTGGGGAAGCCAAGTGCAAGCAAAGGAATCTGGGAGGGCGGCGGGGAGCCAGGCCCACCTGCCCTCCGCAAAATTCTGAGGGAGCCCGTGCCACCGTCCTGACACCCCAGGCAGGGGCTTGCGCGAAGGCCAGGAGGAGCCCGGGTACAGTGAAGCACACGTGACTACTACCAACTGTGACCGACCGGGCACTCGCCACACACCAGGTGCTCTGCTGGGCGCCTCATGCTCCGTTCGAAGGAATTCTCGTTGTGCTAAGGATCACGGTTCTCTTTCTACAGATGGGGAAACTGAGGCTTAGGCAAAGTTACACTGCTAGCAGATGGGGGAGGGGTATTTGAATCCAGGCTGATGCCACTGGGAAGGCCCTAAAGGGTCACACCAGAGCCTCAGATAGGGAAACTGAGGCCCACAGCAGATGCCATGGAGAAGAGGGGGGGCTCAAGGCGGCATGGTTTGGATATGCACCTGAATCACTTTTCGGAAAACTCCCTGAAGGTGGGAACCATCTTGTTACCTTTAATGCCTCACACAGAGTTTTGAAAACAGTAGGAGCTCTGTAAATGCCTGTCGCTCAGCCCTGAAGGACATCAGGGTTGTGAACCGCAGAGCCCCTAAATACCCCAACTTTGAATATAGACCCCCAAGTTCCAGTCTGGATCTGTCACCGGCTTGCCACCTGACTCTCTGTAGGTGTCTTTCCCTCTCTCGGCTTTGGCTCCCCAGAGATAAAAAGGGTGAAATGGAATGATCTAGATGTGACAATCAAAGCTGAGGAGCAGCTCTTGGAAGAGGAAATCGATGCCAGAGTCCTGTTCCTTGGGGGCCTGTTTACACTTGCTTCCAGGGCTCCTATAAAAACCTTTATGGATAATGAAACACTGTTTGCCCATCATCCACCAGGGCAGCCACCTCGGTACGCTCTTTGAACTTAGCACCAGAGGTTCTAGAGCCTTCCGGGCACTTCCTGCCAAGATGTCTGTGGAGGGTGGGGGAGGCAGCTGCCTCAACACAGCCCCACATCTATCCCGCCCCCTCCCTCGAGCAGAAGGCAATTACCAGGAAGAAAGAACAGACTCCTAGCCATGAACTGAGGTATTACAGATGTTAAATTATGGGTGTGCCTCGGGACGGAAGGGCCATTTCTAGAAATCAAGCTGCTGAGTGACAGGAATGTGGGCTGCCAGGTAATTTCTGGCTTTGGCAGAAAGCAAATATTTGGATGCAGAGACTGGCGACACAGGTCCGGGAATTCAACAGACCACGAAAATATCTTCAAATGCTGGGGGGACAGGGAGGCACTGACTGTGTGCCGAGTGCCATGCAGGGCGCCTGCGGGCACGCGTGCCGTCCGCATCACACCTCCATCGGCACACACTATTTGCTCCATTTTGTAGCCGAAGGGGGAAAACGGTTTATCAGAGTAGAAGGACTTGTCCAAAATTACACCAGGAGTCAAAGGTTCTTTTACCTAAAAGTTAGGAAATTCCAAAGCCCTACCTATGTCTTGGTTTCTCTCAGAGTCTGTCGGCTAAGGCCGTATGGCTTATCCGGGGCCTGGCAGGGACCTCAAGTCCCATCTCCTGGCTCCCACATTGGGCTCTTACCATTCATATATCAGCGGTGCACAGCTGTGGGCGATTTTGTCCCCAAGGGACATTTGGTAAAATCTAGAAACACGAGGGGCGCCTGGGTGGCTCAGTCAGTTAAGCATCTGACTTCAGGTCAAGTCATGATCTCGCGTTTCGTGGGTTCGAGCCCCGCGTCAGGCTCTGTGCTGACAGCTCGGAGCCTGGAGCCTGGAGCCTGCTTCAGATTCTGTGTCTCCCTCTCTCTCTTTGCCCCTCTCCTGCTTGGTGCTCTGTCTCTCTCTCTCTCTCAGAAACAAATAAACATTAAAAAAAATTTTTTTTTAATCTGGAAACAGTATATAGAGGCCAGGGTTGCTGTCCAACTTCCCATAATTCACAAGCCAGCCCCCACCAGAGAGAATGATCTGGCCCCAAGAGTCGAGGTCACCATGGTGTGAAACCCTGGTCTGCACCGTGGCGCCTCTCAGGGAAGGCACACCAAGTCCTTCAATCCATTGTCTGCACTGGGAGGGACAAGAAATGAGGCATCAGGAGACCTGGGCTGGAGTCCAGGTTGTAAACTACGGGCCTCTGGGCAACTAAGTCCCATCTTTTCCCCAAGCCTCAGTTTTATTATCTGTAAACCAGGGAAAGCAAAAAGAGCACCTGCCTCACAGTGGGGGGAGGGGAGGCACATGTCAGGAGGGTGGGATACAACAGTGTGCTTTGTTCAGTGGCTGGTATGTGGGAAGTGCTCAAGATGCGTTACTTGTTAAGCCTTAATTTCCCCACCTGCGAAATGGAACAACAGTATCTGCCTTGGAGGGCCACTCCAGCTTTCTCCCTCCGATGCTGTCACACAGACGATGGCCCTGCTAGAAGATACAAACAGCCTGGCAAGGTGGCAGCCGGAGAGCGCAGCTGGGCCAGCGGCAGACTTTGTGTGTGCCAGAGAGAGACGTTTTGTGTTGAGGCCGCTGAGGGTTGGCAGCTTGTTACCGCAGACTAACACACCCTAACCTGACAAATTCACGGAGCTTTGCAGGAGCACAAAGCACTTGCTACTTATTACACACTTCCTAGCTTCCAGGTGCTGTGCTAAGTGCCTCACAAGGAAACTGAGGCTCACAGATGTAAAGCCACCTGTCTGAGGTCCCATAGCTAGGTAGTGGCAAAGACGGGATTCAAACTCGGATGGGTCTGAAAGGGGAGCAAAGATCTTAACTGGATTCACTTAATTCTATCTGCATCCATTTTTTTCCTCAATCAGGAAAAGGCAGCCAAGCATAGCAAATTTATGTTTAAACACCAAAAGTAGGGGCGCCTGGGTGGCTCAGTCGGTTAAGCATCTGACTCTTGGTTTCAGCTCAGGGCAGGATCTCACGGTTTGTGGGTTCGAGCCCCATGCTGGGCTCTTTATTGACAGTGTGGAGCCTGCTTGGGATTCTCATGCCCTCTCTCTTCCCCTCCCCCACTTGTGAACAGTCTCCCTCTCTCCCTCTCTCTTTTAAAAAAAAAAAAACTTAAAAAAAAATGAAAAAATGTCCACAAACTTTGAAATGTTTAACTCCAGGTACTAATTTATGTTCAGCGTCCTCCCGTCCGTGGAGCCGGGCGGTCTGAAGTGCTCCCCCGGCCCAGACACTGAGGCTGGAGAAAAGCCACTCTTGCATACATCGCTCCCAAACCAGAGCACAGAGCTCGCTGCCGTGTAAAGCTCAGCCGTTATGAGGAATGTCTGATGAGTTAAATGTGGGTGAGGAGCGCTTAGGATCCAAGAAACGGGTTCCGTCCCACGCCAGGAGAGGCACGCCAGCTGCCACAAGGGTGTGGTGCTCATGAGCCTCTGGGACCCGGAACCCAGCCTGGCAGAGCTGCCACCTTTATGAGCAAGAGCCTGTGAGGCAAGAAAAGCATCCACTGGGAACACAGAAAGGTACCGCATTATAGGCCTTGGGCAAGTCACTTGAGTTTGGCCCACTTCAAGGTACCCATCTGTGCGAAGAAGGATTAAGTAATACTCCCTGGTCATGCTCAGCCTGTCAGTTGTGGTGGGTATAAAAGGGAAGAAACTGGTATGCGTTATCTACTACTACATAACAAATAGCCCCAAACCTTACTGGCCTGAAGCAACAAACGCTTGGTGTCTCTTACAGTTTCTGGACATCAGGGGTCTAGGAGGGGCTTAGCTGAGTGGTTCTGGCTCAGGGCGTCTCGTGAGGTTGGATGTGAGCTGTTGACCAGGGGTAGAGCCTCACCTGCGGGCTAAAGGATCCACTTCCAAGCTCGCTCACATGGCTGGTGGCAGGTTTCACCTCCTGGCTGGCGGCTGCCCGGGGGCTTCCATTCTCTGCCACATGGGCCTCCCCACGGGGCTGCCCAAGCATCCTCAAGGCATGGCAGCTGGCTTCCCCCAGAGTGCATGTTCCGAACATGGGAAAGAGTAACCAAGAGGGGAGCTGCGGGGTCTCTACAGCTCAAGCTCAGAAGGGACGCTATCACTTTGGCTGCATTCTACTGGCCACACAAACCAGCCCTGTCCCAGGGGGAGGCAACTTCACAATGGTGAACGTCAGAAGCTGAGACCCAGCGGGGGCCACTCCGAGGCTACCTCTGTGTGTTTGAGCGTTGCCTGGCCAGCAAGGCAAGTGGTTAGCACTAATCAGATTATAACAATGATGCTGCCAGCAACCAGCTACTGAGGTCCTACTGTGTGCCGAGCACTGTGCGGCGCTCCAGGTCAATATGGTCTCCGCCATAGCCATGGAGTGAAGGGGTATCATCGACCCACTTTACAGAAGAGGAGGCCTAAAGAGACTAAGTAGGCTCCCAAAGTCATGTCACAACTGAGAGGCAGAACCGGGGTTCACACCCACAGCTCTGGGACTCCAGCGCACTCTCTGGACCGACAGCGGTGGGCTGGAGCTGGCCTACCCTGGCGGCCCAGAGACAACTGTGACATTATCAGCAGTCAGTTGTGAGCCAGTGGTTTACTGCAGCCACTCAACTGAATGAGCACACGATTAAACAAACTGCGTCAAAAGCAAAGGTAGCAAATAGATCTTCTCACTCTCTACTTCCCACCTTTTAGCACCACCTATGGTCCTAGGGTCATTGGTGCCTACTGAGTGACCATGGGGTAAGTACTATACAACTCCTTTCCCAGCTCCGTGTGCAGTGACGGCTAGCTGGTAGCTTGCACTTGGCCCTGGTGGGAGTATTTACACCACAGGAATAGACAGATGCTACAAATCCGGGCTTTTCCACGCAAAGACCCAGTAGTAAGGCACCTACGAGCAAACCACTGTAACTCAGTACATCATTTCCTGTCACAGGGAATTACCTTGATGACTGCTAGCTAAAGACTCAATTCTTCGTGAGACCCCAGAATATAACCTGTGATATTTATCAATCCAGATTTCCTTCCTGAAATGTTTGACTTCCTGATGAGAAGGCAAGAGGCACCTGTCTGAACAAAACAACTGAGATTTAAAAATGCTGAGAGAGAAAAAGCAAGAGTAACAGAGGGGCCCTCGGGTCACAGAGATAGAAAGCAGGGCAGTGGGTGTTTAAACCTCAGGGACAGGGGCGCCTGGGTGGCTCAGTCGGTTAAGCGTCTGGCTTCGGCTCAGGTCATGATCTCATGGTTCATGGGTTCAAGCCCTGGGTCGGGCTCTGTGCACACAGCTCAGAGCCTGGAGCCTGCTTCAGATTCTGTGTCTCCCTCTCTCTCTGACCCTCCCCTGCTCGCACTCTCTCTCTCAAAAATTAAAAAAAAAAACAACAACATAAAAACATAAAGAAAAAAAAAACCTCAGGTACAGCTTGGAAATCCTGAAAACAGAGTGCAAAACCCATCTACAGCCACAGTCACTCCTGACAGCCAAAAATGGGAAATAACCCACATGTCCAGTCAGCAGGGGTTAATAAATCGTGCGACATGCTGTGTAGCCAAGAACGTTTTCTTTATTCCCTAAAGGTATATACAACTGCTACATTTGGGGGGCACCTGAGTGGTTCAGTTGACTGAGCGTCCAACTCTTGATTTCAGCTCAGATCATGATCTTCCAGTTCGTGGGATGGAGCCCTGCCTCAGGCTCTGCGCCGTCAGCAGATTCTCTCTCTCCCTCTCTGCCCCTCCTCTTCTCATGCATGCATGTGCTCCCTCTGTCTCCCAAAATATATCAATAAACAAGGGGCACCTGGGTGGCTCAGTCAGTGAATCTTCCGACTTCGCCTCAGGTCATTATCTCGCAGTTCATGGTTTTGAGCCCTGCGTTGGGCTCTGTGCTGACAGCTCAGAGCCTGGAGCCTGCTTTGGATTCTGTGTCTCCCTCTTTATCTACTCCTCCCCTGTTCGCACTCTGTCTCTCTGTCTCTCAAAACTGAGTAAATGTTAAAAAAAATTTTTTTAAATCAATAAACATTAATAAAAACCTGCTGCACTCATGAAAGGTTAGAAAGACACGGAAGACTGGCAATTTGGTTTGAGAGAGGGAAGAAAAAAGACAGGAAGGAAAGGCATTTGAATGCCAAGAGTGGTTCTCGTTGATGTTAGAATCACGGGTCGATTTTTGTTTCTGTTCAGGTTTTCTAGACTTTCTAAATATGAGACCGGCACACCTCACTTTCTTAGTTGGGGGGAGGGGAGCAGGGATCAACATGATGTCACCCAAGCAGAGTGACACCCAAGCAAACCCTTTGTCCTGCCCTGCGTGTCCCTCCAGGTCTCTCCCAGAGGCCCCGGCTATGGCCCCAGCCTTCGGCCTGGGCCCCAGCCAGATCCATGAAGGGGCCATTGTTCTTAGGGTGACATCATCCTGTTGCCTAGAGGGTGAAAGGGAGCACTGAGATTGGGTGCGGTCAGCCCAGGAGAGAGCGGCCCAGCCACTTCAGGCCGGCCTCTGGGGCGGCAGTTAAGTCCAACACCCCAGCCCCATGCCCCACACCCCAAGGGGCAGCCTGAGAGGAAGGCGGCTAATGGGGCTCTGGACTTGCCCTGGCAGGCGGCACTTGGCACTGGCCTCGGGAGATGGGGGAAGGGCGTGTGGCAGCTGGACCCTCTCTCCTGCATGCCAGTCTCAGGAGAAGCATAGAAACCTGGAAGCCTGGGGCGCCTGGGTGGCTCAGTCAGCTGAGTGACTTCAGCTCAGGCCGTGATCTTGCAGTTCATAGGTTCAAGCCCTGCGCGGTGCGGTCAGGACAGAGCCGGCTTTGGATCATCTTCTGTCCCTTTCTCTCTCTCTCTGTTCCTCCCCAGCTTGTGCGCTCTCTCTTAAGAATAGACAAACAACAGAAACAAACAAAAAAACCCCAAAATCCTGTACCTGGCACACAGTAGGTGCTAAGCAAGTGGTGGGTAGAGGTGAAGAAAGCCAGAAGGGTACTCCAGGCAGAGGGAGCCATCAGGGCACAGGCCCTGGGTCCTGGAAAGAACCCCAGACCTCCCTGGGCTGGACTCATGGTGTCCACTTCTAGAAGGTGTGTAGCCGATCTCAGTTTACCCATGTGTGATATGGACATGGTGTCACAAAGGGAACACAAAAATGAAGAAGAGGGCATTTCAGGGAAGCAGACTCAACATAAGCTCCTGCACCAGGGTGAACCAGGCCAACCGAAGACCCTGGCCCTCACCGGCTTTACCTTCTTCTTCTTTTTCTTTTCTTAATGCTTATTTACTTATTTGGAGACACAGAGAAAGCATGAGTGGGGGAGGGGCAGAGAGGGAGAAAGAGAGATTCCCTGGCAGGCCAGGCACTGTCAGTGCAGAGCCCGATGCAGGGCTCAGTCTCACAACCACGAGACCATGACCTGAGCTGAAATCAAGAGTTGAACCTTAACCGGCTGAGGCCCAGGCGCCCCTCACAGACGTTACCTTCCAGTGCAGGACACAGAACAAGTGAGTAAGAGAAAAAGAAGCACAACTGGGAACAGTAGCAGGAAGACGGCGGGGCGGGGCGGGGCAGGGGGTGCAGTGGAGAGAAACGGCGAGATTCTTCCAGCCTCGGCCGTCAGGAAGCCCCTCTGTGGAGGGGAAGGGAGAGGGAAGAGCATTCCAGGGAATGGTGCGGACAAACACTCTGGGTCAGCAAGGAGCCTGCACTAACTGAGGAAGAGCAGGAGGTCCAAGTGGCAGGGGTAGACTGAGCATGGAGGAAGCAGTTAGGGGCTGAGGTGGAGAGGGAAGGAGAGCCGATCCACAGGGCCCTGAAGACCACGGCGAGACGTTTTCTAAGTCTGGGGCGAGGCAGGGGGACGATCTGCCCCCTTGGGTTGCGGGATGGAGAATGGACTGGAGGGGAAGGAACCAGAATGAGGAAGGTGTAGTAGGTTGAATAATGGCCTCCAAAAAGACGTCCACATCCCGACCCCGACACTGTGACTGTGGCTTCACTTGGAAAAATGGTCTTTGGAGATGTAATGAAGGATAGATTACTTGGTGGGCACTAAATCCAATGACAAGTGCCCTTATAAGAGACAGAGGACAAGGCCACATTAAGACAGAGGCAGCCACAGGCCAAGGAAGCCCTGGAGCCACCAGATGCTGCAAGAGACAGGAGGGTCCTCCACTGAGCCTGGCGGGAGGCGGGGCCTGCTCACCACTGGACTAGGGACGTCTGGCCTCTAGGACTTCGAGAGAGAATTTCCTTTGTTTCCAGCCACCAGGTTTGTGGCCATTTAGTACAGCAGCCTTGAGAAACTAACGTGAAAGAGACATGTATGAAATCGGGGCTTCTGAAGATGACAGCCACACACATCCCTTTCCTTTCAAAATCTCTGCCACTTGCTAAAAATGTGTGTGTGTGTGTGTGTGTGTGTGTGTGTGTGTGTGTGTGTAGTGGGGAGATGCTGGGCTCTGCTAAATATTCTAAGCATCCGTTTCATTCTATAATTGATGCAGAACCAAATACTCCCACTCAGCCTCCGGCTGGAGGCCTCAACACACAGCGCAGGCACCAGTGCTCGGACAGCGGATCCCCAGGGCAGGGCCATGGGCCCCGTGAGGCAGACCCATGCAGGAGTGCTAGAGCCCGAGCCTCACCCCCCCATTCCAGCTGTGTGACCCCAGGCCTGCGACTCGACCTCTCTGTGCTTCGGATTTCTCAACCATGAACCACGGGGCTATTCCACCCCCTGACCCCCAGTTTGCCTCAGGGTGGTTGCGTAGATTCAATGACACCAGTTTCTGGCGAATAACTGGTGCTTGATGGATGTCAGACCCTTGCCCTTTCCCTTCCCCCCGCCCCAACTCTGGTGACTGGGCAAACACAGCCACCCCCAAAACAAATCATATACAGCCAGTTCTCAACCAGGGAAGGGAGGTGCGATTTTGCCCATGGGGACACATTTCTGGAGACATTTTTGGTTGTCATGACTGGGAGGGTCCTACTGGCATCTCACGGGGCAGAGGTCAGGGATGGCCTACAACTCAGGCGACAGCTCCCTCCCCGCAAGCAAAGGAGTTACCTGGCCCAAGACACCAGTGGTGGTGAGACTGAGAGGCTCTGACACACGGCAGCGTCTGATGCTACAGACAGGTCTTTGACACCCGGAGATCATTCCCTCTTTTCCAGCACGTCGATTATACAGTTGTGTGCTGATGGCATCATGATCTGCCCCTTTGGAAAGCACCTTTAGGGCCAGTATCCAAAATCTACAAGGAACTCACCAAACTCCACACCCGAAAAATGAATAATCCAGTGAAGAAATGGGCAGAAGACATGAACAGACACTTCTCCAAAGAGGACATCCAGATGGCCAACAGACACATGAAACGATGCTCAGTGTCACTCATCATCAGGGAAATACAAACCAAAACCACACTGAGATACCACCTCACGCCAGTCAGAGAGGCTAAAATGAACAAATCAAGAGACTATGGATGCTGGCGAGGGTGTGGAGAGACGGGCACCCTCCTACACTGTTGGTGGGAATGTACACTGGTGCAGCCGCTCTGGAAAACAGTGTGGAGACTCCTCAACAAACTATCAGTAGAACTCCCCTATGACCCAGCAATAGCACTGCTAGAGATTTACCCAAGAGAGACAGAAATGCTGATGCATAGGGGCACATGTACCCCAATGCTCATAGCAGCACTTTCTACAATAGCCAAATCATGGAAAGAGCCTAAATGTCCATCACCTGATGAATGGATCAAGAAGACGTGGTTTATCTATACAATGGAGTACTATATGGCAATGAGAAAGAATGAAATCTGGCCATTTGTAGCAACGTGTATAGAATTCGAGGGTGTGATGCTAAGCGAAATAAGTCAGGCAGAGGACAAATACCATATATTTTCATTCATAAGTGTAACAGGAGAAACTTAACAGAGGACCACGGAGGAGGGGAAGGGGGAAAAATAGTTGGGGAGAGGGAGGGAGGCAAATCATGAGAGACTCTTGAATACTGAGAACAATCTGAAGGTTGATGGGGGAGGGGGAAGGGGGGTGATGGGCATGGAGGAGGGCACCTGTGGCGAAGAGCACTGGGTGTTATATGGAAACCAACTTGACAACACACTATTAAAGAGGAAAAAAAAAGAAAGCACCTTTAGGGAGGCAGCAGTGGTGTCTGTCCTTGGCCACCTCCCCAGCGCCAGCACCATGGGGGGTGCTCAGTAAACACAGGCAGACGGGGCACGTGAGGGAATAAATGAAGATACACACATAATACACACTTCACGTTGAGCACAGAACCGGGCACACAGCACAGGCTCGTGCAACGTCAGCCAGATTCTTACTCTTTCCGAAAGCAACCCATCTGGCCATCTGGGCAGGTGGGACTTACACCCCCAGAGTCCGAACACCAACCCGGAGCCCCTCCAGTGACATGAGATGCAAACTCACTGGACACTTCCTGTATCGCAGGCGCTTAATAGATGCCAGCGGTGTACTGGTTCCTACTTAACTCTGTCCTACTGGACCCCCTCCCAGATAAGTCCCAGGCGACTTCCCATTTTATAGATGAGGACGCTGAGGCTAAAAGAGGTGATTTAACTTGCCCAAGGTCACTGGGCCAGCTTGTGCAGGATCTGAGACTAGATCTAAAGTCTGTCCCGTCCCAAAGCCCTCTCTGTGTAGCATCCTATGACCTTGGAGACCCCCACTTCCCATTTTCTTGCAGCTTCGGCCTCTGTTGCACTGCCATTGTTCCTAGGTTCTGGAACTTTCTGTCTGGCCTCTACCTGGAGTCCAGTTAGCCTGCTGGGCTTACACTGGGCTGCAGCACAAACGTGTCTCTTCCTGCCTTTGTCGCTTGGAGACAATGAGTTTGTTTTTCTCTTTTTCCCCCTTTTATTCCTTAGACACAGAGGCAAGCCATTAGCAAATTATTTCAAGGCTGGCTTTAGAAAACATTTTGGGACACGCCTTTGTGGGTTCCTTTACTCCTGTGATAGATTCTTCCATAGTGCTCTGAGTAAATTTGAGCCTGAGGCAGGACTTGGAACTGAACCGACTCTTTAGATAAATCACGTACAAGTTCAAGAGGTGAAGACCAAACTCCCACTCCCCTCCCCACCCCAGCACAGATACTGCCCTTGGCCCCAGACTCTTAAGTAATTGTCTGTGTGGCTTTAAAAAGTTTCCTCCTATAAAACAAATATTTAAGTGAGGTCCTGGAGTAAAAGGGGGCATGTGTGGCTTTTCCAGTTCACTGGGAATCTTTGAAGGGATGGCTGGGGAGTAAAGGTCTGGCTGTCGCAACGGCAGCGGACTCTGAAGGCACACACCCCGTGCGAGGCACGGCCGCATGCGTCCAGCGTTTACAGGTACGTCTGCGCCCACAAATGACAGTAATGGGGAATGGAAACACGAAGTGATGATAATCCCCATTTCACAGCTTACTAGCTGAGGCACAGAGAAGGGAAGAGTCCCCCCAAGGTTGCCCAGCTGGGAAGGAGCTGACTCCCGCCCTCAACCGCCTGTTCCCCCATCTCAGCTCTGCTCTCGCCCTGCCGAGTCAGAACGTCGTGAGATCGATGTGCCCAATGAGGAGAAGGCAATTTACGAGTGCCCGTTTGGACGGGCAGTTACAAGCGGGCAATTTACCCGGCCCGGTGCCAGGTGCCCGTTTGAACCTCCACACCATGCTGTGGTTGGCCCCATTTGACAGGAGAGGAAACTGAGGCCTGGGTAAGGACCCAAATCCCTCAACCAGGACAGCAGAGTCTGATTCAAGCTCTCAGCCCCAACGCCTTCTAGTGCCCACCACTCAGTAGATGCCAAATGCTGAATGGGCAGGAACCCAGAGCCCAGACTTATTGAGCACGTGTTTACACTGCTGCAGGGGCTGTGTTGCAACCGTGAGCAGAGGCACAGCCTGACTTCATTCATTCATTCACCAGGCTGGGGGGGAGGCGGTGCGTGGTGGAGACTGGACACAGCGCGGTGCCGACACGTTACACAGGCCTGGGGGACTCAATGCCCAGGGTCACACGGCTCCCACGGCAGGAGAGCTGAATGTATGACCAAACTCCATGCCCTTAACTGCATTGCTGCAGAGAGTAATGAGAGAGAGACAGAGGCAGAGAGAGACCAAGAGAGGCAGAGATATGCACACAGAGATAGAGTCAGAGAGACAGAAAGAATGAGTAAGAGCCCTTCTCTCCCTGGCCCGAGAAAGCCCTTCCAGTGGACGGCTTGGATGAACTGTCTTCTAAATTCAGGCCACACTGATTTTTCCAGGGCTACAAAGCAGCCCAGACCCACAAGGGAACATGTCATATTAACGGGACCCGTGTGTCTGCACCTGACTGCTCCGGTAGCTGTGTGACCCTGGGGGAGTCACCACACCTCTCTGGGGATGCTGAATCCCTGCACCTGTCAGGGCAGCTGTGTGCTCTCAGTGACCTCGAGTGCGCAGAGGGCCAGCGCAGAGCCTGGTGGACCCCCACGGCACCGTCCCTCAATGCGGGGGCAACACACCATCCACATGTACCCCTATGCTGGGCCCAGAGAAGCAGCTGGCCCGGCCCGTCCCCAGCCTTCAGGCCCCTCTGAGCGGGGCTGACCCCAGGTGGCAGAGGGTTCCCATGTCCAAACGCAAAGCCCTCTCTTTGAGTTCGGTCAGTGAGATGGGCTTCCCTGAAGTTATCAGGAAGGTCCAGAGAGAAAAAAGGAGGAGCTTAGCGACAGAGAGCCTGGCGTGGAGGGGGAGGCAGCATCAGAACCCGAGACCCTGGCTCTGGCTCTGCCATTTACTCGCTGTGCTACCCCAGGAAGGTGCCTTTCCCTCTCTGGGCAGGGTCCCGCCTCTCTCAATCATCAGTGAGTTCCCTGAGATCGATTCTGTACCATCCTCTAGCAGGACGCAAAAGCCGAGTTTTTAATCATTAGAATCCTTCCACCCTGGTTTCCTAAATCACATCGAGCTTGCCTGAGTGCAAGAGGCAGAGCCCCAGGCCGGCAGGTGAACTGGCCCACCAGCTTGGGTCTCCCTGGACGGGCAGAGGTGACGTCACAGTTCTGCCGGGACGATCACACAACTAAAGCCATCTTGCAACCTGCACATGGCACAGACACTCGGCTGTCCTGGGAGGCTCGGAGGCGATGAAGCCGGTGCCAGACTATGCTCCCTAAAACCAGGGGAGCTCCAGCATCTGTGTCTGGGGCCAGAGCGTCGGCACTTACAGATGAATCAGCTGGCGCAGGGGCCCCGTCCTCACGGGCTGGGGACACGTCTCCCGACCGCTTTGGGAGACACGGTGACTCTGCCGTCTGGGGAGTCACCACCCCTGTGCCTGTCTCCCAGGCACGGGGAACAGGAAGTGGCTGGGCTTGAGTGACAATGATTCTGGAAGAGACAACTTCCCTGGTTGGATCGAGGGGGACCCCCCCCTCCAGTACGGGGGAGCACAGGAGGGGAGGAGTTTCTACTGTTGCTTTAATATTTTACCAAAAAAAACGTAATAAGCTTACAAGGTCTGGTGGCTCGGAGTCCGTCTGCCTTTTCCTCAGGGAAGAGAACCTCTGCTGGCTGCGGGCAGAGAAACGGCGGAACGATTCCCGACTCCGGGAGGCCAGGTGCCGGAAGGAGGAGGCGCGCTTGAAGGGGGTCCGGCCAGCGGGCTCTCCGCTCGTCCGCTCATGGCCCACCGTGGTGGTCACTAAGTTGAGGGCTTCCTGGAAGGACCTCCTCACGGTGCCCATCCACTGGGTCATGTGGGTTTGGGCCACCGTAAGTTTGTCTCCCAGGTAATCCATGGGGCCGGAGGACAGGAGGAGGAGGTGAGCGAGGGAGAAAGCGATTGCAGTGCCAGGGTCCTCTCCCTCTTCCTACTTTCTGCTCCTGCAAGTTCTGGGCTCGCTTGCACAGAAAACCTGGCAGTTCTCCTCAGCCAAACCAGGAGGAAATAACCATCTCCGAGCCAGCCGCCAGCGGCACCTGCGGGTCTCGCGGAGAATTCGGAGGCAGGTCAGGGTCAGGCCGGGAATCCGCCCACCCGACTTGTAAAGTCAACACGCTGGGCGGTCCCTGCTCCAGCCCCGGAGGCGGCGGCGCTCTCCGCTCTGCTCTCCGGCTGCATCGGCTGCCACCAGGAGCTCCTGGGAATCTAGCAGCCCTCACTCCAGGGTGTGACGGTTCCCCGTGAGCTGGGGGAGGAAGAGGCGGTGGCCCTGGGCTCACCCGGGTGCTCACTGTCCCTCGGGGAGGCAGCCCCTCCCGCTTGCACACTGGAAGGACCAGGTGGGCAGGCCCCCCACCTGCCGTGGCCACTGCCCCCTGCTGGACCCTGCTCACCTGACCCGTGCCATTCAGGTTTTTCGTCCTCTGGCCAGAGACTCCAAACCTGTCAGCCGGCAGGCAGCTAGCTCACTTCCGGAGGCAGCCAGCAGGGCCCCCGGGTCCCCCAGCGCTCCCCTGGCTCAGCAGCCCAGGATGACATCAGTCCCCGTCTTAGCAAGGGGCTTCGCTGCCCAGGAATGCAGGAGGGGCCTCGGGGAGGCAGCCGCCCAGGGAGCTGACGTCCGCCCCCATTTTTGTTTCCTCCCCCAAGTCCCAACTCGCTCACCGTCCCTCAGGGCTGATGGCGACTTCACGTGCCAACAGCCGACCCGCCCTGTGCCCTCACCGCGGGCTGCACGTGTGTTCCCACAGCTGCGGGGGATCTGGCAGCCCCGGGGAGGTTGGGACAGTTGGGAAACTGCCTCTGGGGCGACAGGCGGCATCTGAGGACCTCCTCAGCATCTCAGCTGTTGGTCTGTCTCCCTCTGGTGGCCTGCTTCTCGGTCAGGTTTTCTGCTCCCTCCCCGTGCCTCAAGTTCCACTTGTTTGTCCCCAGGCTTGTCTGTGTGTCTGTCTCTCTCTCTCTCCTTTCCAGCCTCCTCTGCCTCCCTCCCTGGAAAGCAACACCCAGCCAGGTGACACAGCCACAAGGTCCCCCAAGGAAGGAACTGGGCTGGGCTGTCGCTCAGTGAAGGCGGGGTTGCCATGGCAACCCCGGGGCACAGCATCTGCCCCGTCCTGGGCGGGAGGCTCAGCACAGGGAGCAACAGGAATGATTCATGGTTTACACTGGGTCACATGAGCTATGCGCTCCTGGGTTTTAACCCTTGTAAGGCTGAGTAGTCAGTGGGGATGGGGGGCAGCCAAGACAGTGGCATCTGAGACTGAAGGGGGTGCCTGTTGGGGAGGATCACTGCAGCTGGGTAACAGAGGGGAGGCACACTTGTTGAAGGAGCTTCTCCCCTCCAGGGGGGACCCAGGCCCCCATTCTGCAGGTGAGGAAATGCAGGCTCAGACTTGCCCATAGTCACACAGCAAAGATACCACCAGGGCAGGGATGGAGGCTGTTGCGACCTCCCACTCCGTGTTCTGGGTCCAACATGGCACCTAGCCCAGAGTTGGGGTTTAATAAATATTTATTGTTCGAACGTCGAGTCCAAGACTGATACCTTGATAGGTCTGACTGCATCCCAGTGCCTTCCCCCACCCACATTACCTCAGTTTTGAATAAATATTTGCTAGACGCTGATCAAAGGATCTCACTCGAGAAGGTTTTATGAAAGCATTTCTGATGATGCAGCTGACACAGATCTCTTTCTACTCTGGATTCCCAATCCTTATGGCTGTTCATTCCTTCATTCATTTGTTCACTCATTTACTCCAACATTCAGAGAGCGCTTGCTCTGGGCCAGGCACTGGGTACAGAGACTAAGTATGTCCCTGCCACTGAGGACTAAGCAGGCAACTATGACAGTGGCTAACATTTACTGAGAGCAAAACTGAGTTCCCAGTGCCATCCTAAGTGTTCAAAGGAATTCACTCATGCACCCATTTGACAGAGAAGGAGACTGAGGCGCAGAAAGGCAAAGTCATCCACTAAGGTCATTCAATGTGGTAGATAGGAGCTTAAAGATGGCCCCCAATGCTCCTGGTCCCTGTCATTCACACCCTGGGACAGTCCCCTCCCACAAGGAATCAGAGTTGGTCTCTGAGCCCAAGAACAGAAGGCAGAGATGACAGGGCGTGACTTCCAAAGCTGGGGCAGAAAAAGCATCTGTTTCCTTTCTTCGATGGTGCCGGGGGAAGCCAGCCACCTTGTTGTGAGGATGCCCCACAGGCCTATGGAGGGACCCACGTGGAGGGAGTTTGAGGCCCCCAGCCCAAAGCCAGCACCAACTTGCAAGTCGTATGAGTCAACCACTTTGCAAGTAGATTCCACATACCCGGTTAAACCCTCAGATGATCGCTGCGCCTTGACTTCAAACTAATGAGAGTCCCTGAGCCAGAGACCCCCCAGCCAACTGCTCCCGAATTTCTCACCCGCAGAAATCACAAAAGATGCAGGACAGTCTCTCGCTCATCCAGAAACCAAGGGCTGACGCAGAACGAGGTGGGAAACGTACGGGTGAGGGGGGTTCTTGCAGCAGCCTGCAGGTCCCCTATGTCAGGCAGCATTACCCCATCCTGCAGATGAGGGAACGTGCGAGGGGCATGAGACTCCGCCTCCATGTGTGTCTAGCCCTGCCCGCCACCCCTCTGCCCTCCCAGGGCTTCTGCTCTCAGTGTGCCGTTTCCTCACATGGAGCGACCACGGTCAGCCTGCTGCAGCAGGCAGGCCACTTCCCAGCCCTGCTCCCTCATCCAGCAAGCTAGGAGCTGCTGGGAGGAGGCAGACAGAGCAAACAGCCGAGTCTTTCCCACCTGGGTCCTGCAAAGCGACACCAGAAATACCTAAAGCGCTGAAAAAGGACACAGCTTTTTAACAGACCATCTGGACACAGAACTAGGAAGTCTGGGAACCTTTGGGAGGGGAAAAAAAGTTCAATCAAAGCAGTACACAAATCACCTTAAAATGATAATACCCAGTGTTGGTCAGGCTGTGATGAAAGAGACATTTTTATCCACAGCAGATGGAAAGGGAAATCAGTATATAATTCCAAAGGGAATTTAGCATCCAAGATCAAAAGTATTATAAACAATGGCCTGGGGCGCCTGGATGGCTCAGTCTGTTGAGCCTCTGACTTCGGCTCAGGTCATGATCTTGCGGTTGATGAGTTCGAGCCCTGCACTGGGCTCTGGGCTGACAGCTGAGAGCCTGGAGCCTGCTTCGGATTCTGTGTCTCCCTCTCTCTCTGCCCCTCCCCACTCTGTCCCTCTCTCTCTCAAAAATAAATAAACACTAAAAAAGAAAAAAAGGAAAAAGAAAAGAATAACACAATGGCCTGCCAGCCAGTGACCGACATGAAAAAGCATACGTACGGATGTCTGTACTTACTTTGATATGCAGGGGGAAAGCCAAAAAAGATGTACTAAGGAATGGCTGGCTTGATAGATTTTTAGAAAGCAAATGTAGCAAACTGTCAGCGGTTCTATTGTCTAGCTGGTGAGTGTGAGTCCCTGGTCCCTATATAACTTTCCTGTATGTTCGGAAATGACACGGGGTAGCAGGTTGTGCCTGCCTCTTCGCCCTGGAGTTCACGGTCCAGTCTCACACCAAGAACCCCGTCTCGGGAAGTGAGGAGGGTCCATACAAACATTTTGCCTCAAGAATGTTTACTGTGGTCATCTATGAGTTGCACATTGGTGAAAAATTTGTCAGAGACTAACGGTCCCACAAAAAGGGACTTGCTCAGAGCTGTGCTGGCCCACACTGACGTCTGAGCCAAAAGGAAAGACATCAGCAATGTGGATCCTGTATTTATTGATGAGGTTGATAGTTTGTTCATGACTTTTTATGTTGATTTTTATTTTTTAAAATTGCCCCATCGAGGGGCGCCTGGGTGGCTCAGTCGGTTGAGCATCTGGCTTCGGCTCAGGTCATGATCTCATGGTTTGTGGGTTCAAGCCCTGCATCAGGCTCTGTGCTGACAGCTCAGAGTCTGGAGCCTCTTCAGATTCTGTGTCTCCCTCTCTCTCTGACCCTCCCCTGCTCATGCTGTCTCTCTCTCTCTCTCTCTCTCAAAAATAAATGAAAACATTAAAAAATTTAAAAATTTAAATAAATAAATAAATAAATAAATAAATAAAAATGCCCCATCGAGGGGCGCCTGGGTGATTCTGTCAGCTAAGCATCGACTCTTGATTTTGGCTCAGGCTGCAATCCCAGGGTTATGGGATCAAGCACCATGTTGGGCTCCATGCTGAGCAGGGAGCCTGCTTGAGATATTCTCTCTCTCTCTCTCTGTCCCTCTCCCCTGCTCGTGCACACTTTCTAAAATAAAGAAGAATTTTAACAAATACCACATTAAAACATTATTTCTCTTGATTACTGATTTTTGGGTGTGCCTCCCTAAATTTTGTACCGTACGTGGGTGCCTCAGTCCCCTCACCCTTGTCCAGCCCTGGATTCGCTAAATCACAGTTAAGGATCACAGTTAAGGATTTGCAGACCTGCCTCTAGCTTTTATTAGCTATGTGACACTGAGTAAGTTGCTTGACCTCTCTGATTTTTAGAGATGAAATCATCAAACTCATCAATGCTATTGACACGGTCGGTACCACTTCCTGGGTGCCAGGCATTGTGTTACCTCATTGCATTCTATCGTCTGCTCCTCTCAACAACAAAATGAGGTTTCTGCTATGATTGTTACCCACCTTGTACAGATGGAAAAACTGAGGCACAGGGGAGTTCAGCGACCAGCCTACGGGCAAACAGCTATTAAGTGGTGGAGTTTGCTAACCCTGGCCTTGCACCTTGGAGACGGTGGAGAAAGTCCTTCCTGGTCCCACCAAGTCAGTCTGGATGGAAGACAAGAACCCAGAGAACCAGAGGAGACCAAGGTGCAGGCAGGACTCCAGAGTTCCACCTCCTTCCAGAAGGGAAGAGTGGTACAGAAGTGAGCTGAAAAGCCAGATTGCCTGCCTGCTCCCTCCTGGCTCCCTTTAGGTACAGTGTGGTCTGAATGTGTGACTATAAAAAGCGTCGTTCCCCAAAAACTGGGACGCAGCACAAGCACTTTCCCCCCCAGAGGGCTCTTTCTGCAAACACTTCTATTCTCTTCAGGAAACTCCTGGGACCTTGCTGGGCACCAAAAAGGAAAGGAAGCCATCTCCTTACATAATTAATCCAAAAAATGCTGCAGAAACTGCTGACATCCAGGAAATGAATGGGAATTTTATCCACGATGTGAGGTGGGACCCAGAGATCACCGTTTCCGGACAAGCATGTGCAGTTACGGGAAGGAGAATGGCGGTCATGCATTCATTCAGCAAACACTCCCCAAGCGGTTACTTTGGGTGAGCTCCGTGGCGGCCCGGCCGGGGACCAACAGTCCCTGAAGAGCTCAGGGCAGCTTTCTGATTCTCAGTCATTAAGGAGCTTGGGGCGGGGGGGATGTTCCAAAGGACCACCTCAGATGTGAAGCTACATTTTCTCCCAAGACTCTGATATAGACATGCATGCTCTAGAGGATTCCTCAGGCAGAAGAAAAAGCCAGAAAAAAAAGATGGACAATTGCAACACAAGGGTCAAGTGAATAACACGCTGTGGGAACATAAGACGGATCCGAAACCAACCCGAGAAAGTGGGATGTTGAGAAAACAACAGCAAAGGGAAGAAAACCATTTCCTGAGGATCTGCAATGGAGGAGTGGTACCTGCGTGGGATTTTGAAGGATGAATAGGAGCACACCCAGAAGGGGAAATAAAGACCCACCATATGCAAAGACCAGGGCGTGTGACCATATTCAGTCTTGCCTCTGGGCTTTTGGGCTTGCTGTCTCCCTGTCTAAAGCTGCCTTCCCCCTTTCTCCCATCTCTACAGAACCTTCCCTCACCCCAAGACCACCTTCAGCAACTCTGGGCTTTTCCCTACCAGCCCCAGAAAGTCTCATTTACATGACCTCCTTCACATCCCAGTCACCCAAACGTTGCACATACCCAAACTGTGTGTCCAGGGCCTAGAAATATGCTAACGTTGCATTGCTGAGGACAGTGACGAATTGCTGAGGACGGTGCTGGCGGTGAAAATCACGACAACCGTTAATTGAGGATTTACTATGTGCCAGGAACAAGTGACCAACATACTTCTCATCTCATTCAGCTCTCACACCAGCCCTGTAGGGTGAGTTCTGATATCACTTAATTCCATTTTGCAAAGAAAGACTGTGAGGTTTAAAGAGCCAAAGGGACTTATTCAAGGTCACTGACCTGGTAAGTGGGGTCTGGGACTCAACCCAGGCACGTCTGGCTCCAAATCCCTCCCCAGTGCAGAAGCCAGACTCTACCCACGCCTCTAAGACCCTTCAAAGTGGCCAATTCGGCCCCAAGCCCCGTGGCGTGAGGGGGGTGGCTTTTCCACACACTTCTCTGGGTTGTGCCCAGACCTCCTGGGGTCGGAAACGCACACAGAAAGACTGGTCTCCTAAACCAACCGGTTTCCTTTCTCCCCACCAGGCTTGGAGAATAGTCCTGGGGTCACTTGTGAAAGGGCTGGCTTGTGGACCCAGTTTACACCTGTTTTCAGAGAGTCAGCCAATGGCTCAGGGTCTCCCTCCAAGGCTGATGCCCTGCAGCTCAGAGCCTCGGTTTTCTTCCAGACCAGAGAGCCTGCCCATTCAAACGGTTGTGGCAAAGACCCAACCGAGATTGTTCGCACACGGCACACGGGAGGCACTAAATGGCACCCACAAGGGGTAATCCTTGTTCTACTATACTTGATGTCCTGTCACCATGGGTGGCGGGGACGTGTCCCATTCACCCTGATTCACGGCATGCTGTGCTCAGTAGGCATGAGACATGCCTGCTGTGTGACATGAAGGAAACGTCGAGGCTTGAACCCAAGTCATACAACTCCCGACATCCCCCTCACTAGGCTTGTTTCCAAGGCAACAGGGAAAAGAAGTCTGATACGCAAAAAAAAAAAAAAACCCAAGCCCAGAAATGGCTTGATCTCCCAAGTCAACCCCAGGGTATTTATACACCAAGCCCAAGACTATTTCCTTGTGTCCATTCATCACATTCTTACTCAAACAGCCATTTCAATGACCTAAGATGCCCTTCAATAACCTTGGGAGGGAAAGGGGAAAAATTATCTGGAAAGGAAATCTTTCTAGAAACAGCCATGTCTCACGACACTTCTTCATCAGGCCCTGCTCTGAGCTCAAGGCAAAAGCAGTATTCTCTGCGCAGCGCCGTGGGGCCCCGCCTGGCGTGGCGAGGCCGGTCTGTAATGAGAGCCCCTCTTCCGAGGGCATCGGATAAAGCAGGCCCCGGCCTCCCCCAAAACGGAAAGCAGGGTCTAAGTCCCCAGGCTGGGCTGCCCACGGGGCCCCTGCCACACAGCCGCCCTCCTGTCCTCGGGCATCCTGGGAAGAAGGGGGTGCCCTGTGGTGCTCGCTGTCTGGCTGCCTGGCCTGGGGCCGGACGACACGTTTGTTTCCCGCAGAGCAGCTGAATCTCCATTTGGGGATCAGTTAGCAAAAGAGAACCAAGATGCTCTCAGGAACGACAAATCAGAACTGAGATGAGGGGCCCTAGGAAACGCGTCCCTGGGCAGTGACTCGCTAGACTTGGCTGAGCCTGCATCCCAAGACGTGAAGCACTGGCATGCGGCCTTTCTTTCCCTGCTCTCGGCCTCGTCACTTCTGACTTCAACAAGCGTTTGCTGGAGTACCTGCGGATGCCAGGCTGGGGACACACCCAGGCCCTGGTGAGGCCTGGCTCCCAGGGCGGGTTCTGTGGAGTCCACAGCAAGCACAGTAACAGATCACAGCAGTTCTCGTTTGCCAAGGGCCTGCTGTGCACCCCGTTACTGCCTTGACCCAAGTCACCCAGAAAAGTCGTGATGGCCACTGGACAGACTGGGGGGCAGAGACTCCAACTGACAAAGTCACTAGCCTGCATCACACAGATGCTGAGGGCACAGCTGTGCCTTGGACCCAAGTCTGGCTGACCCCACCCTCTGCGCTCCTACCCTCCAGGCACCCTGGCTGCTGAGCCCACCCCCTGTGCTCCTACCCGCCAGGCACCGGCCTTGGTGAGCCCAGGAGCAGAAGACCTTACCCTGTGTTCCTCCTTCCTGCTCTCCACTTCCCTGCCTCAGGCTCGGCTCGGCCAGAACCCCAAGTGGAGCCTCATCATGATGAGCACATGGTTCCCCAAGATGGCCTCAGGGACCCTCATTTCCAATCAGCCCCCAGCTGTATCTACCCGGCGGCCTCAGAGGGCACCTTGCATCCCACCTGCTCTGGTGAAATGAGGGGGAGTGGATGCCCCCTGAGCCGGCAGACCCGGGTTTGAGGCCTGCTGGGCTCTGCCCTCAGATGCTGGGGGTCCTCAGGCAATGCCTCCTCTGGGCTCCCGAACCCCTAAGCTTCCCCATCCCTGTGTTCTCTAGGTGCTGTACTATCAGGGCCAATTTCCACAGCTGGTGGAAGGTCACGGCTGTGTCGACTCCATTCTTTATCTCCAGGGCCCATCCTGAGGCCGGGCACAGAGTAAGCAGGTCAGCATACAGCTTGTAGACCCCCCAACCACACGGCAAGCCCAGGCAGGGCCCTTTGAACCCGATAATTTGTGGAGTATTGTACACATTTTACAGATCAGGGAAGTAAGGCTCAGAGAAGGCAAGCTACTTGGCCACAATCACACAGCAAGGGCCCTGTGTGGCCACAATGCCATACTGTCCTCCACCCTGGGGGAGGGTCAGGGGAGGGGGGCATATGTTTCTTACAATTTTTTTAATAACCTTTTAAAAATGTAAAAGTCACTCTTAGCTCACAGGCTATAATTTGCTGAACCTTGCACTGCATCCCCCCCAACCCCGACCACAATGTGAATTATGTGAAGTGATATGTGTCCTCGCGGTCTGACCCATCTTCATGAGGTCTTTCGTTCCTTTCAGTCCTCACCCATCAGATGACAGTGATGTACAAAGTGTGGGTGAGGATGGGGAGCGACCGAAACTCTCAGGGGGTGTGAGGCAAGATGGCCGCTTAGGAGGGCAGCGGGCAGTCTCTGACAGCCTGTGACCTACACAGGCCAGAGGCCCAGCCATTCCAGGCCCAGCTGTTTACCCGAGAGAAATGAGGGTGCCTCCATACAGAGACTTGTGCATGAAGGTCCACAACAGCTTTTTTTTTTTTGAACCAGATACCTTTTTTTTTAGGTTTATTTATTTTGAGAGAGAGCATGCACACACACAAAAGCTAGAGAGAGGCAGAGAGAGAAGGAGAGAGGGTCTCGAGCAGGCTCTGAGCTGTCAGTGCAGAGCCCGACACAGGGCTTGATCTCACGAACCATGAGATCATGGCCTGAGCTGAAGTCAGAAGCTAACTGACTGAGCCCCCCAGGCGCCCCAGGCTGGAACTGGCCCAAACGTCTACCAGCAGGTGAACAGAAATACCGATGGGCCCAATCACACAACGGAAGTCATCAGCAATGAGCAGGGAGGAGCTAATGACATCCACGCCCACGTGGATGAATCTGAAAATAATTATGCAAAGCGAAAGAAACTCGGATGAAGGGGAGCACCAGTATATGATTCCATTTATCCAAAATCCTAGAAATGCAAACTAATCTATACTGACAGCAGATCAGTGGTTCCTGGAGGGGCAGGAGGACCCTGCTCTTGGGGCGATGAATATATTTGTGACATTAATTGGGGTGGCAGTTTTTCGGGAACACACCTGTCAAAACTCATCGAACTGCAGACTTTGAAGATGAGTAGTTTCTTCTATCAACTAACGCTCACAGAGAATTCGAAACATGTAACAGTGGCGGCTCCTGGATGAGGAGGGTGAGGGACAAGGGGAGGGTTAAGTCCCAAGTGGGGCCAGCAGAGAAGCCAGTGGGGAGGGAGGCCTGGAAGCCAGAGGCCCCAGGAGACCTCATGTGTCTTGGGGGAACGCTAAGACCAGCCCTGCCGGCTCCATAAAGTGGCTGAGGACCCGCGGAACGAAGCCCCTGCATGGTCTGAATCTGGTCACCAGGGCCCCCAGAGGCAGCTCTGGGAGGCGGCCTGCGGACAAGCAGCCTCACCCGCCGCCCCGGCCTCAAGGACCCTTGGGGGCTGTGCCAAGCATCCACGAGTTCTCCCTGGGAGCCCCAGGTGCAGGAGCAGGTGTGCGGGGTGCTGGGCTCAGTCCCCGCGGCTCTTCCCGTCTGACCAGAGGGCGCTGGGCACACACCGGAACCCCTGGGAGCGCTAGGCGTCTCGCTTGTTCCAGACTGAACAAGAAGAACCAGATTTCATTCTCCAAATGCCGTCTGCAGCAGCCAGCGAACAGGTCTGGCGTGCCGCGGAGTCCTTCTGATCCCAGGGACGCCTGAGAAAGCACCTAAAGGCCGAGACAGACCCCGAGAAGGCGAGGAAACGCACACGTACAGACTGGACGCGCAGGCATGCGTCGGGAGAGACCACAAGTCGTCAGCATGACAGGGGCTTATTATTCACATGTTCTTTACGGTTCTTTTGCGGACATACATGAACATGACAATTTTTTAGTTTCAGTGTTTGACACCTAGACGCTAGAATGTGATTTCAGTGCAGAGACTGGACCACATGGAGCCATCTTTTGTGACACCCACACGCACTGTTTCTCCCCAGAGTCTCCAAATCCACTCTCTAAGATTGGCAGTACCTCTCTGCCCTGTTACAGAGGGGGACACCGAGGCTCAGAGGCGCTCACTTAGCTAGGAAGCGGCAAAGGCGGGTCTGGAGCCCGGGTCCGTCTGGTTTGCAGGCCGATGTCCTCCCGCAAACATTTTCTGGAGCGAGCCTTTAATCAGGTCTCAACGGCCCCACGCGAGATATGAGGCACTCACGGCTGTCCTGTTTGCCGCGGATTCCCAGCCCCTAAGACCCTCCCCAAGTGGCTGTGGGATGAGTGAGTGGAGCTAGCGGAGGACCAATCGCGGGGTCAGTGCTCAGCAAGGAAGTGAAGGAGGCAGGAAAGGACAGGAGGGAGGGCTGGATTCCCAGTCTCCCCAGACCCACCCAGGCTACTGACGAAGGTCATCGAGACACAGAGTCATATTTAGGATGCAGGACCCATCCCTGGTCAAGGCATCTTTTTAGAGTGTCCATTTTCACAATGGTCTCAAAACACATGACATATTTTCTTAAGTTTTTTAAAAAACTTTTTATGCTTTTTTTTTTTCTTTGAGAGAGAGAGTGAGAGCAGGAGAAGGGCAGAGAGAGGGAGAGAGAGAGAACCCCAAGCAGGCTCTGCTCTGTCAGCATGGAGCCGAACGCAAGGCTTGAACCCATGAACCATGAGACCACAACCTGAGCAGAAACTGAAAGTCCCACCCCACCGGGCCACCCAGGCACCCCCACATGACGTGTTTTTTAGCAATGCTGCCCTGAGCTTTATACCAACCCCTCTGTCTTTCTGGTAAGGGAAGGAGGCCTGGAGAGGCCCCTGCGGGAAGGTGGAGGGGACCGCGTCTATCAGCCATCACCGAGATGAACCAGGTCCCCCTTCTTGGTGCACCGCTGAGCTCCGCGTGCTCACGGGTCACTTGCCGCCTCCAGGCTGCTGTGTGGCCTCTGCTCTCCCGTCTCCAGGGCTGCCACTGACAATCTGTAAGAGCCCTTCTGGTCTGACCCACTCATGTCCTCCACAGAGCCACCCTGAGGGCCCACACGTGCCCGCGCTGGGGCCCCCGGAAGGCTCAGAGCCGTGGGCTGAATCGCCCCCACATGTGCCCGCCTGGGGCCCCCCAGAAAGCTCAGAGCTGTGGACGGAATCGCCCCCACGCTACATTTACACAGGACGGTTCTACTCCTGAAACATATAGTAATATCACACTGTATGTCAATGAGCTGGAATGTAAATAAAACCTTGAAGCAAACAAAAATCAATCAATCAATCAATCAAACTAACAGATCGTTAAACCAGCCCCATCCCTTGTCCCACCAGGAAAGGTCCCATCCGTTCGGATGAAGCCAGTCCTTTCTCAAGAGGGTCTGAGTTGCCAGTTTGCTTATAACAAGGCAGCTGCTCCCTTGTCTCCCTCGTGGGTCCTGCCAGGGGCGAGGCAGGGGCTGACGAGGTAGGTCTCTGTCAGAAGCAGAAATGAGTGGGGACAGGGGGCGGGGGCCAGGTGTCGGGGAAGATCTCTGTGCCACCGTGTTCTTACCCAAACAAGTTATTTTCAGCGTATGATCACAACTACCATAGCCATATTCCATTCCCCCTGCCAAGTGCTCTCATTTCAAAATGGACTTAATGAGCTCCTTCCGAGGAAGGACCTCTCTGAGCAACTGAAAATGTGCTCAGTAATGAGACACCGGCAGCAAACGTCACTAAGTGGAAACCAGGTGAACAGAAACAGGTCAGCGGAGGCGGTGGCCGTCACTGACGCACCTACCGTGGGCCAAGCGGTGTCCACCCAAACCCCGAGGGCTCGTCTCCTCTTGAAAGATGAGACACGTGGACCTCAGATTTGGTTTCCAGCCTGGAAAGCACTCCCCAGAGTGCCTGGGCTCAAAACCTGGCCTGTCCACCCATATGCTGTGTGACCTTGGGTGAGTAGCATACCTCTCTGAGTCTCAGTCTCCTGGTCTGTAAACGGGAATGATAATAGGAACCGCTTTAGAGGGCGGCCTGGGTGTAGTAAGCACTTGATGAATGTTGGCACTGAGTAACTTTCCGGTGGTTGAAGGGCTGCATTTGAACCCAGGCACCTGCCGGCTTCCAAACCTCAGTCAATTCACTCTTTCCGCTCATCTCTAAGTCTCTCTTCCTTTCCCCCTCCACATTCAGCCAGTGACCTCACCCCTCACTCCTTTGCAAAAAATCAAAGCAGTTGGAGGAGAAAGACGCCATCCTATCTTGCCCCCTGCGTCCAAGAGCCCAGCCTGCCTCCCCCTTCCCTGCCAGGAACAGGAACGAAGAGGCCTCCTGGCAGCCCAGGCCAGCCCTCCTCCCTGCCCCCAGGCACCTCCTCCCACCAGCTCCAGGAGATCAGCCCCGCCTCAAAGGTCTCTCATCCCACCCCCCTTCCCCTCCTGCTGGGCCAGCCCCTCTGGAGAATCAGAACATCACCCATCTTTTAAAAAAGCCAGATGAAACCTCCTTCAGTTCCACCTCCCTCTGTTCCGAAATCCAATGGCATCTGAAATGTACAACAGAACAGACTCTTGATGCCCAGACTGAAGTCTGCTCCCTCCTCTTGTTGCAGCAAAGAGCACCACCACCTACCCATTGTCCCAGCCAGAAGCCTGGAACCCTCCTTAGTTTCTCATCTCTCCTCACTCCCCCTCCACGAAACAACCACCTGAACTAGATGGCTTCTTCCTTCCTCCCCCATCCTGCCTCAGCCCCAGAGCCAAGCCCGCATCACCTCCGGCCTCTCTGCTCTTCCTCCTGCCCCTCTGGGGCAGCCCCTCCACACACAGCAGCCTGCATGAGTTTCTTAATTTTCCGTACCCTCATGATAACCCCCACTGAGAGTGCTCCCTCAGCTCCCCCGCTACGACCAGAATAAACTCCAAATGCTCTGCCCTGGCCCTCAAGACCGCCACTGGCTCCCCCCAGTTGCGCATTAGTAGGCTGGCCATGTTGGCCTTCCTGTTGGCCTCAACCCCTCCAAGCTGCTCCCCACCTCAGGGCCTTTGCACGTGCTGTTCCCCCTGCCAGAAACACTCCTCCCCCAGGTCCCCACACGGAGGCTCCTTTCAGATCTCTGCTCAAATGCCATGCCCTCTTAGAGCCCTTTGCAGCCACATCTCCTTCCAAACTCTGCCACACTATTCTGTTTTATTGTCCCCCTGCATTTATGGGTGTACACTCTGCGTATGCACCAGCTGTCTCTCCCACTAGAACACACACTCTGCTGGGGCAGGGACTGTGCTCTTCTTATGTCGCACTAATGCTCAGTGCCAAGACCGGCGTCTGGCACAGAGGAGATAGAGCCCGATGGCCAGAGACGCAGGACACCGGTCCCTGCTGGCGAGAGTAAGCAAGGGGCTCAGCACCAGGAACCCCTCCCAACCCCTCACTGCACAAAGTGCACCTCAAAGCCAAAATCCTGTAACCGAGATACGGCGGTTGAAGGTCTAGCGGAGACTGCAAGGAAGAACACAATCCGCGTGTTACCCGGTAGCCATGGCAACGGAAACCTTCAAGTACGCTTCTCCCGTGCGCTTGAACATTTAATGCAGAAATTTCTAAAGGAAACATTCAGATTCCCTTCTCTGATGACATTCTACAGAATAGACGATCCTTACTTGGCTCCCAGAGGAGAAAATGCAAAATGTCAGATTCCTCCGAGATAAACTGGCGTGTAACAATAGAGAGAGGGCCTTCATTTTTAAAAATGTGAGTCTAAACTCTGAGCTTCGGGACCAAATCATCATAATAAATACTACTATAAGTGGATGAAAGTTTTGTTGGTAACCAGACAGATCAATACCTTAACCTTCATGAGTTCACTTAGTCATTCAACAGATACTCACTAGGTGCCAACTATGTGCCCGGCCCTGTGGCTGGACTCTGGGGACACAACAGGTGGATGAGACAGAGGAAGATGGCTGCCCACAGGGCCTATGGTCCAACGGGATAGACATCCACTGGAGAGCCTTCCCTGCAAGGATTTCCCAGCAAAACAGCAGGGAGCAACATGGCAGAGGAGAAAGGACCAAACCGTGGGATGGGTGTACGTCTGTCATTCGATGGCTGTGTGACCCCAGGGGAGCCACCGCACCTCTCTGAGCCTGTGATAAAATGCAGGAACAATACTGTTGCATCAGGGTGCTCCCTGAACCCAATGAGAAGACAGAAACAGTGCTTTGCATGGTGTCTGGTATACAGCAAACACTCAATAACTAGTCATCTCTTTTGCCTTACAGAGGAAGAGGCAGTCAGCCCCTGGCTGTCTGTCCCACAGGGGCCTCAGAAAGGTTCTCTGGGTGTGAGATTTTTCCCAAGGGAATGTTCGTGCTCTAAGGGACCAAGAAGACTCCAGCAGATATCTGAGATTTCAAATTCTAAAGCCAACGCAGGGGAAAGGTTAGGAGAGAAGAAACGGGTTAGCCGTTAGCTGGCTCTGTCCTAAGCCACCCGGGGACCCAACTGGGGCTACTGGGGCTACAGGCTTGTAACGTTTTAAGTGGGAGCCAGGCTGAACCAGCCAAAACCTGGGAGTGGAGGAATTCCAAGAAAACCTGCCACCGTGGGCTTCTCACCAAACAAGCCGGGCACTTGGTGAGGCCAGGACTTTGGAGGCTTAAAGAGAAACACTGTGATCTCTCGACTGAGGCAGTGTTGGAGCTGAGGGGCCCAGAGCTCACGATGCCCAGACGCGAACCCCGAAACCCAAGAGCGGGAAGAGGGACGGGCTATAACCCTCGTAAACAGTTACCTGCTCCCCCGGGATTCCTACAGCTGAAATAAAACCCTGGCCAATGACGGGGCACTAGAGCATCAGGCCAGAGCCCCAGACATGGGCACTCAGACCACATTTGTGGTGGAGAACAGGCCACCCTGTTCTCAGGTTCCAGCTCTTCTACCCACACACACGCTCGTTCTGCCTGAACACTTCCCCGTCCCTCTCTCCCCCGGCCCACCTGTAAAACTTCTATTCAGCCTTCAAAGGACCCAGCAAGTCCATGGTCAGGCATTTCTCTTGCAGACGCAACACACCAAGGGCGCAAAGAGGTCTCACAAGCATGTTCACCGAAGCCTCGGTTTACGTGCGTAAGACTGGAAACGACCTGCACGTCCACCCAGAGGAGACCGGATGGATAAATCATAGGGCAAGGAAAATAAGACACACCTACCGTCCTCTTAGGGAAAGATCTCAGGTTTATGAGGAAAAGAAAAATCAAAGCATAGAACACTGCATATAGCACAGCGAGGTCTGATTTACTGTAAAAACGTGTGTGTGTGTGTGTGTGTGTGTGTGTGTGTGTGAGAGAGAGAGAGAGAGAGAGAGAGAGAATACAGAGACATGCACACAGTCTTTCATGTGCAGAGAACGTTTCTACAAGGAGATGTATGAAAATGGTCACCAGGTTTTGGGAAGGGACTGCAGGTCACGGAGCCTGAGTTTTCCTTAGAGTATGACTCTGCACTGTTGGAAATGTTTACTCTGTGTGTGTATGTATCACTTTTTCAATTAAAAAAATACTTATTTTTTAATGTTTAGACCTCGTGTTAAAACTTTTCTCCTCTACCTGATCTTGCCTCAGTGCGTGGAGATGTTCCGGGTACGGCGCAACCACACATGTGTCCGTTTGTGAGTGTGTCCGCCCCCTCAGAGGCAGAGGAGATGTGGGGGCCTCACCTCGGCACCCCCTCTTCGAACCTGGCTCCAGGTGGGCTTGAGGAAGGAACATCGTCAGCCCTCATTTATGCACCTCCATTTCCTCAACAGATTTCATGCTTACCAGGCTACATTTATTAAGCATTGACTATGCCAGCCAATGTACCCGCGGCGTCTTGCTGAATAGAGTCAGTATCCCCCAGACCTGGCTGGCCGTCGTAAATGCCCTCCAGTTTCTGTGGTGCCGACCGTCACAACAGACCTTGGCCAACGGAGGAATGGCTGCCTGGGCCTTACGTGGCGGTGCTGTTTACGTCCCAGGCTCCTCCCAGATTCCACCTCGCCTCTAACTCCCACACACGTGAGTCCCTGTCTCCGGCTCTGCGGCTCGAGAACCCAGCCTGAGACACTGCCTCTCCTTCTCAACCGGAACAGACAGTTCTTTGGCCACAGTTGCTGGGAATCCACTGAAACCGCATCTCTGCCCGTGCCTGTCCTCAGCACAGGAATTGGAAAAGGCAACAGACATGTACAGCCCCAGATCGGGAAACGGGATCCTGAAAAAAAGTAAAGGTTTATGACACCCCCTTTACTTAAAGTCACAGGAGAAGACGTGAATCCTGTTCTCAGACCACCTGCTCAGCTGTTGAGGAGTTATCTTGCCTGGTTGGTGTCAGAACGAGGTGATTTTAGGGGCTGGCTTCTGCATAGAACATTCTCCCAGGCTCCCCTTGCCAGCCGTAAGCTGGCCAGCTGGCTCTAAAATAGAGCCCCTAGCATGGTCAGGAAGAGGGGTCCCAGGGGTACAGCCCCACGGCCCAACGGCGCTGGGCTCGCACTGGTGCCTGGTCCCACGCAAGGCCAGCCGGTGTGAAGAAAATAGGGGAAACAGCTCTCAGGCAGGCCTTCGTGGACTTCCTGTCCACCTGTGCCGACTGGAACAACAGGAAAATTCTGCAGCGGGGCCTGGTGGGCGGGCCAGGGGGGCAAATCAAGACAGGCAGCCAGCCTTCCCCTCCTCCTTCTCAGGGACGGACACTCCTACAGAGGCCGGGGCAGCACAGGGAGCACGTGCCAATAGGCACCTGCCGTATGCCTGGCCCTGCATTAACAGCCGAGGAAAGAAATGAACAGGACACGGGCCCTACGGCCTCCTACAGCTTCGTTTATTTACTCATCCATTCATGCACTTATTTGGTTCAGCATGCATTTATTGAGCACCCACTATACGCCAAACCTTGTTCTAGGAACTGGGGAAACATATAATCAAGACGTGTCCCTGCTCTCCAGAAGTTTCCCTTTTTGGGATGCCTGGGTGGCGCAGTCGGTTGAGCATCCGACTTCGGCTCAGGTTGTGATCTCACAGTTCGTGGGTTCGAGCCCTGCATCAGGCTCTGTCCTGACAGCTAGCTCAGAGCCTGGAGCCTGCTTCAGATGCTGTGTCTTTCTCTCTCTCTGACCCTCCCCTACTCACGCTGTCTCTCTCTGTCTCTCAAAAATAAATAAAAAACATTAAAAAAATTTAAAAAAAAAGAAGTTTCCCTTTTCATTCACTCATTCATTCGGCTTGACATTCATCAACAGAGTGAACGGGTGTCAAGCACTGTGCTGTGTGACAAAGACAAATACTTAGCACAGTCACTGCTCTCAGGCTCGTCCATCCATTCATACCTTCAGTCGCCTGTACAGTGAGCACTTAGCGAGTGCCTGCTGTGTGCCAGGGACACAGGTAAGAGGGAACGCTGCCCTTAACCAGCCAGCCTTCCCGCTGCATCACTGTCGGGTTCTGCTCACCAAACAAATACTGGCATCTATCAAATGTCAGACCCTGGAAGGCAGATCAATGAGCCCCAAGCCTGGCCCCGGGGACAGAGAACACAGCACTCGCACAGGGGTGAGTAACGGCTTGGTTCCTCCATCAGGACCGCAGGGCCCCACCCGGTGGTTCCTCAAAAGCTCCGAGAGAGGCAGCCAGCTGGGGGGGTTGTGCAGCGTGCCCTCTCTGCAGGGCTGCAGAGCGGAGAAGGGGTGGGGGTGGGAGGGTGGGGGGCTCTCAGCACCCCGGGAGAGAAACTGAGCACCAGAGGCAAGGATGGGTGAGTGGGGACGAGATGCGTCAGACACTTAAGTGAGAACTTTCAACAACTCAAGGAATATTCTAAGTTTGGACAAGGAAGGGGGAGAAAAGTCCGCCCACAACTTCCGACTGTAGCAAGTTCAACACTGATGTTGATTTCCCTCAGTTCCCCCACCCTCTCGGGCCAAATGTGGCAGGAAAACAGCAGGCTCTGAATCCACCCCCGCCTGAGGGATGCGGGGAGGATCCTACAGGCTCATCCGTGTGAGGCTGTGGCACACAGTGAGTGCTCCATAAATGATACCTAGTCATGCTTTCTTTTACTTCTAGCCAGGGTGGCTTTGAAACATGGCTGCAAACTGGCACGTCTCCCATGGAAAGGTGGGGTCCATGTCCCCTCCCCTTGAATCCAGGGGGAAGGAAGCTTGAGGCTACTTCAATGCAGAGGGAACAGTGGCAGTGATGCCGTGTGACTTCTCAGGGCTGTGTCCATCCGCCTTGTGGGCTCGCGACTGGGGAAGCCCAGGCTGTAGCAGCCACATTTAGGTGCCTGGTCAACAGTCCCCCAGAAGCCCGGCTCCCGGGTCACTGCAGGCACCAGGCATGGAGGTGAGAAGCCTCCGGCTGATGCCAGCCCACAGTCACGCAGGGCTCCCCGCTGACCCCCAGTTATCACAGAGCAGCTGTCCCCACCGAGCCCTGCCCCATTTCGCTGACCTACTGAATACTACGAGCATATTAAACAGTGGCTGGTTTACACCCCCGTGTGCTGGAAGTGGTTCTCCAAGATAACGGGTCCCTGCCTATCTGAGCCCCTGCCCTGAAGACCTTGCACTGAGAGGATCCACTAAACCAGAAAGTGTGGGACTTCACAGACTGTAAAGTTCGGCGCACACAGAAGCCCCTGACTTCTCGCTCAGGACACGGGAGGGCTCTGCGGCTTTCCTCGCCCACCTCCTCGGTGCCCGGCAGCCAAGGCCACGCCGCCCCAGGGGGCGTGGGAGACTCTGCGGGCTACAGGGGCTGACCTGAGCTCACGTGGCAGGTCGACGCTTTGTTCCCCAGACGGGACTTAGGTCATCCCTCCAGGAAGAATGAACTGGAGGACAAAGGCTGCTTTCATGGGCCCGGCTGCTCTCGGCAAACACGGGCAGTCAGGGGCAGAGCAGGGAGCAGGCGGCCCCCGGCCCCCGGCACGCCTCCCGCCCCCGGGAAGGTGGCCAACAGGCCAACAAGCTGGGGCAGAACTGGGGTCCCGGGAGGGCCCTCCCTCCCCATCTGGGTCTTCTCCAACTGCACCTAAACAAGGACAGGGCAGAGTACAGATCGGCAATCAGGAAATCTCTGGTAACGTCGACAGAACGTGAAAGATTAAAAGAGGCGTCCTCAGGATTGAAGTCCATAAATATAAACTAACACAGCGCAGGCTCCGAGGCAACCCCACGTGGGATGGAGTCCCAGGTCCCCTGCTGGGGAGCTGTGCGGATCTTCTGCAGGGGCCTTTCCCTCTCTCGGAGCCTCAGTTTCACCATCTGTGAAATGGGGATGGTAACAGCCCCTCCCTCACAAGACGTTGAGAGGATAAAATAAAGCAACAGGAAGCGCTTTGGCTGGTGCTATGAACTGTGTTTCCCCAAAATCTGAATGTTGAAGCCCTAGTCCCAGGACCTCAGAAAGGGACTGTGTTTGGACACAGGGCCTTTTCTGAGGTGACAGGCTGAAATGAAGCCGGCAGGGCGGGCCTTAACCCAATCGGACCAGTGTCCGCATAGGAAGAGGAGACTTAGATGCACAGAGACCTCAGGGTGCAGGAGCGAGAGGCAAGCCGTGTGAGGACGGAGCGGGAAGGCAGCCATCTGCAAGCCAAGACGAAAGGCCTCAGGAGAAGCAAACCTACCAGCACCTTGATCTTGGACTTCTAACCTCCAGAACTGTGAAAAAATAAATTTCTGCTGTTCAGGCCACTTGGGCTCTGGTATTTTAATCTGGAAGTCGTGGCAAAAACGTACTCTGGCCCCATAGGGAGAGGTTAAGAAACACCTCCTATCACCATAACTATGAAATAATATTATGTCAACAACATGAATGCGCTTTCACTTTATGAATATGCATTTAATACAAAATATTAACATAACATTAAATAGAACACATCCACCAATGGTTTTCCCTCCCTACCTCAGGATTTCTGAGTAAAAAATAAAAACAGGGGCGCCTGGGTGGCTCAGTCGGTTGAGTGTCCGACTTCGGCTCAGGTCATGATCTCATGGTTCGTGGGTTCAAGTCCCGCATCTGGCTCTGTGGTGTCAGCTCGGAGTCTGGAGCCTGCTTCAGATTCTGTGTCTCCTTCTCTCTCTCTGCCCCTCACCCATTTGCTCTGTCTCTCTCTCAAAAATGAATTTAAAAATAAAAATAACATAACATAAAATTAAATTAAATTAAAACAGGCTCTATTAAAAAGAAAGCAAAGTGTTTTCTGAAATGAATGATTTGGACCAAATTCCTTGGCTCCCTGCTCATGCACACATCCCTTCGCCTTGGAGGAAATGCCGACATTATGTCCTTCAGGCCCCAGTAAAGACACCCTCTAATCTCCCAGCCTTGCAGAACCGCCAGACCTCTGCACATGCTGGTCCTGCCCATTCCCCTCGGGGCCCAGGCCAGAGCAGCCGCTCAGGACAGCGCACAGCAAGCCGACCTTGGGACAAGCCAGTGAGCGCATGTCAAAGATGAAGACGCTGGGCCCAGAGAGGGGCAGTGCCCGGCGCCAGGACACACAGCTGGGACCAGACCCCAGTATCCTGGTTCCCAGGCTGCCTCCCCACGTATCCGTTCTGCCTCAAACATGGAAACCACGTATTCATTCAGCTTGAAAGTCCCAAATCCAAGTCCCTTTTCAGCTCTGGAAAAGCCCTTTGCCCGCCAGTGACAGAAGTGGGTAGCAGAGCGGGAGCTAACTGCATGGAGGTTCTCACTCCTCCATTACTGATGGCCTGAGGCCAGTTTTGCTACCAATACAAACAAACAAAAAAAAAGGCACAGCTTCTCTCTAAGGACCAACATCCTCGGATTCAGCAAAATGTACCCAACCCACCCCTCCGTCGTTTACATGCCACACTACACCCCTTCTCGATATTGGGCTGAAATAAACGGGGGCCAGGGCTGCCCCACCTTCTCCCACCAAGACTGATCTGAGTGGCCTCCCTCCTCCCTCCTGGCGATGGAACTCAGGCTGCAGGAGACCTCAGGGTGCAAAGAGGGACCGTGGGTGCCAGGTGAAAAAGCCCTGCCCCACAAGCCAGGTTCTGATGCTTCCTCGCCCTGTGACCTTGGACAAGTCAGGCTTCCCTCAACGACCCGATCTGTAACATGGGGATAATTCAAGCACCGGCATCTCTGGAGAGGGTCGTGTGTGGCTGCTTTTTAAAAATCCACCTCCAGAGCCCCTGGGTGGCTCAGTTGGTTAAGTGTCTGGCTTTAGCTCGGGTCATGACCTCTAGTTTGCGGGTTCGAGCCCCGCATTGGGCTGTGCTGACAGCCCAGAGTCTGGAGCCTGCTTTGGAGTTTGTATCTCCCTCTCTCGCTGCCCCTCCCCTGCTCATACTCTGTCTCTCTCAAAAATAAACAAACACTTACAAAATATTTTTAAAAATAAAAAATTAAATTAAATTAAAAATCCACCTCTGAGAACGGTGATTTGTTAGAACAGGAGTGCCCTCTAGTGTCTGGAAATCATTCTGCCACTGAGACCACCAGTTAGCATCATCGGGATTAGATTATCCTCGGGAAGTTATGTAAAAAGGGAGCGGTTTCCATCTCTAGAGTGCCTACTGTGTGCCAGGCGCTCCCTCTGCTGGTCTCTGCAATGAGACGCTTACACAAACCCCACTGAAAAAGGGGGATTTCTCAACCCGAGAGAAAACTGAGGCTCAGAGACATGAAGCCACTCGCTCTAGGTCACACAGCAGCAGGAAAGGCTGGATTTAAACTCAGGCCTGTATGACCCCAAAGCTCCATTCTTTACTAGACTCATAGAACTGGGAGACTGTGCACAGTAAAAAACCAAACCAAAACAAAACAAACCTTAGGGAGAAGCCAGTCCAATACTTCATGATACCAACAGAGAACCTGAGGCCCAGAGAGGGCAAGTAATAGCCTTGGGGTCACACAGCAATCACACTTGGGACTCCTGGCTCCCAGAAGTGTTCTGCCCACAGGCCTGCCCTTCCAGAGCTTCCACCCTGCAATTATCATTCCTTTTGGCCATCACAGAGTTGGCAGGCCCCTTCCAAATGCTTGAAGCCTTGGAATGTCTGAAACTCAGCAACAGCCCCGTTGGGACCTCCGGGGCTGCCAGCTGAAAGTCCTCCACCCAAGAGCAGGGATCAGCCCCTCTGGGCAGCACGAAACTCCCAAAGGCATGGGAGGGTTGCTGGGCCCACCGAGGACCAGGGAGGGGCCCTGCCAGCCGGGGGAGGGGGGTGTGCCTGTACCACAAGGTTCTCTTTTCATTTTATGTTGAGGATCCTGCAGACTAATGGGGGGCGGGAGGGGGGTCCTGCCAGGAAGTGCCCTGACCGGTGGGAAGAGTCAGGAACTGTCGCCATGACAGATGTGCCTTGGGAACAAACACTCGTGAACCCTACAATGGACGTTAGCAGGGCCCGCTTCTGTCTACAGCTCTGAGTGCCTCCTAGTGGGGGCTCAGAAATGCCAGGAATTATCTAAGGGGCTAAAAATATCTCACCACGTAGACTGGACTTAGTATTTTAACCCTCAGGGGAGGCCCTTTAAAATTCCCACTCAGGGGCATCTGGCTGGCTCAGTGAAGCGCCTGACTCCTGATTTCAGCTCAGGTTATGATCTCATGGCTTTTGAACTCAAGCCCCAAATCGGGCTCCGTGCTGACAGCACAGAACCTGCTTGGGATTCTCTCTCTCCCTCTCCCTCTGCCCCTCCTCTGCTCTCTCACTCTTTCAAAATAAATGCATGTACACTTTAAAAAAAGAAAGTTCCCATCTGAGTATCTCAGCTACCATTAGACATGGGCAGGGCAGGAATTACTGCTCCAGCTGTACAGATGGGGAAAGCGAGGCAGGGGAGAGGACGGGGAATGGGGAACATGTGACGACCGGGTGCTGACAGACACTCTCCATCCTGCAAGTCCAAAGCCGAGTCCTGATCTGCCTCAGTTGCAGATCCGCCCACCTGCAGTTATGCTAACGGAAGCCAATGGCAGTTCCATCCTTCCAACAGCCAGGCCCCAAACCCTCGGTGTCCTCCAGACTCTTCTCTTCCCGCCCCCACACTCCCCCACCACCACCGCACACCCAATCTGTCAGCAAATCTTGTTGCTCAACTTTCAAAACAGATCCAGAACCTGCCCCTTCTCCCCACCTCCTCAGCTGCCCCTGGTCTGAGCCACCACTGTCTCCCACCCAGCCACCTGCAGTGGGTCCCTCACTGCCCTTCCTCATCCTGCCTCTGTCTTGCTTCATTCTGCTCCCTGCGTGGCAGCTGGAGGGATCCATTCAAAACCAAGTCAGAAAGTGTCACTCGAAGTGACACCCCTCCACGACTCCGTCACCCTCACAGCACAAGGCAAAGTCCTCCAAGTGACATCCACGACTTTGCTACTAACTCTGCTCCCCTCACTTACTCTTCTGCAGCCACCCTGTCTCTTTCCAGATTCACAAAAGTACTTGTGCACACTCAGACCCCAGGACCTTTGCACTGGCTGCTGCCTCTTCCCCCAAACTCCACCCCCCCCATTCCCTCCCTTCTTCCAAAGTCTCTGTCCAAAGGTCACCTTCTCAGATAGGTCCCTCTGGCCCCACTTATCCAAGTCCTCCTGAGCCTTCTTACTCACTTACTTCCTTCTTTCCACGGCACAGTCCACACCCTGACACATTATACGTGTTCTTACGTATCACACCCATTGTTCACTGCCTGAACCTACTAGAACGTTAATCCCTGAGACGGGTTTTGACCATATTGTTCACCGATGTATCCCAAGCATTTAGCTCAGGGCCTGGCACGTGTGTTTAAGTGAACTGAACTGAGGACCCATTAGGTGTCTATACTGGCGTCGGTCATGAGCCCTTATTCAAGACCTACTATGGGCCAGCTTTATTTGCATTACTTCAGTCCTCCGGACACCCCATGAGGGAGATACTATCATTATTCCCACTCTCTGGGTGGCAAAACTGACTTTCTGAGAGGCTAAGGGACTTGCTTAGAGCCCCACGCCCCACTAGGAAGCGGCTCCGTGGGCACTGGAAGCCGGAAGAGCCTGACTCCAAGACCCTGCTCTCTGCTCTGCAACTTGGCTATCACGACTCGAGCCACATGCAAACCTCTCATGACGCAAGCTGTCCTGTGACCCAAACCCCAGGCCCAAGTCAAACAGCACAAAAATAGCCAGTTCTTCTATTTCGGCCACAAACACTGCAAAGCCAAACCAGGCCCTCAGCACACACGGAAGGCGCCCAGACCTAAGATTCGTAAGCTGGTAATGAAAATAATGACAGTAGCAACGGAGACCATTGACGGGCCTGTGCTGAGCACCAGGCACTGCATCAAAGATCCCAGGCAGCTCGTCCCCGCAACACCTGTGACACACCGGGTCCGTCGGGCAGTCCCTCAGCCCGTGTCCAGGGCGCAGCCAGTAGGTGCCAGACACTGGGCTGGGGACTCGGCAGCGAGCGGACGGCAGTGCTTTTGCCCAAGGGAAGCTGTGTGCAGTGACCAAGAACGGGGGGCTTTGAAGTCAGACTTCCCAAGTTCAAATCCCGGCTCCGCCCCTTACGGGCTCTTTAATATCAGGTGGGTGCTCAACCTCTTGGCATCTCGGTTTTCTCAAAGTGAAATAACAACAATACGGATCTCCTGGTGTTGTTATGAGGATTATCACGATGCTACTTGTGGGTGGGCCTGGGGGAAGAAGACTGGTGCATGCTTGCCCTTATCTCCCAGATGTAATGACAAGCTGAGTGAGGGATGTAGCTAAGTAAACAGTAGCAAGGAAGCCCGAGGGAGAGCGGCCAATTTAACCACATTTAGGCATGGACGTTTTTTCATTAAAAAAAAATCTGGCCATGGAGTCAAGTGTGGGGAGATGAAGCTTACCAACCACAAGGGGAAACAAAGTGGTTTCTCCCCTCATTCCATGCAGGTCTGAGCCACTGGAACCACTGACCCTGGCAGTGAGGAAGGGGCAGGGGAGGGACCCACAACCAACAGCACAGGGAACTGTTCTGGATCTTGGACTCCAGGTCACATGGCATCTTCCAGGAGAGGCTCCCACAAGGGACACCCTGGTAATCCCCTTAGTGTGGGTGACACGGACTAGAGGAAGGTGGCCAGCCACGAGTCAGCCTCCCAGGCAAAGTCAGTGTGTGTTGGGGGGTGGGGGGTGCAGCGTGTCTCTGCCATGATAGCAGAGCCGTCCCCACCCCCCAAAAAAAGAACATCTAGAAACAGAGCACCCACTCCAGGTCCAGCCTGTACCAAGAATACTAATGCCCTTATCGCAGTGAGTCCCCAGAGGAGCCCTGCAAGGTGGGGCCGACCGCTTCCACTCACAGATAGGGAAACTGAGGCCCAGAGCAGTGATGGGACTTGCTCTTGGTGAAGCTGGGATTCTGAGCCAGGGCTCGCTCCCTGCAAGCCCTGCTTGCCCCAGTGCAACATCCTTCTATCATCTTCCAGCTTGCAAACCCTGCTATGAATGAAAACCTTTCCTGTAGGCTGGCAAGTTGCCTCAGTCCTGTGGGCCTCAGTTTCCCCACCTGAGAAGCCAGAACAACAGGCTCAGTGACGTCGTTAAAGTGGCACACGGGGAGAACTAAGCTCAGATACAGGCTCTGACAACTCCTAGCTGGGGAACCTTTGATGAGCTGCTTAACCTCTCTGGGCCCCCGTTTCCCTAAATGCAAGACAAGGGGGATCGTGAAATCTACCCATGGTGTACTCCGGTGAGGACAGGAGGAGACAGCCATGAAAGGCACGGAGCCAGGATGTTGTAAATGTTCAGGAGGAATGGTGGTGGCCATCATTAACTATTACTATTACCATCAATGCTACGGCTGTTGGAATTGACAACCTCAAGCAACCAGCTTGATGCCAGTGCCCCAAAATGGCCACCAGCCTTGGGACTGCTGGCTAGGCTGTCCAGGCAACACAGGAGATTAAGTAACTCAAACCGGCCATGGCGGCTCAGTCATCAGCTACAGTTACTAACGATTCGAAACAGAAACAGTCTCTCTCCCCGGCTGCCGGGGTGATGGAGCGGGCCGGCAGTTTCTCCCCACCCCCAGAAAGAGCTGTAGCTATGTGGTGGACCCATGCCACCAACAGGAAGCCACCGACATCCCATCAACAGATGACAACTTCGCAGGAACCTGCTGCAGCCGAGGTCTGGCCCCTAAGAAGCTGAACAGTAAATACAGGTCTGAGGCTGGAGGGCCCTTGGGATGGGCGCTGGGTGATGTGTAGAAGCGCTGAATCACTAGATCTCACACTTGAAGCTTATGTCACACTGTCTGTTAACCAACTGGAATCTGAATAAAAACTTCACAGAAATACACTGAAGGGTGAGAACGACCATCAGTCACTAAGTTGGACGTATGGTGAAAGCCACAGGAAGGCAGTGAGTACGTCAAGGCTGGTGACAAGTGGGAATTCTAAGCAGCCACGAAACAGCATGTTGACATGGTGTCCCTAGTGGTGTGGGCAAACCCTCGTGTTATCAGCGGGCACACACAAAGAAGTACATCTAAGTACTAGTTTGCCCCGCCAGCAGTTAGCGTGCCCCTGCTCCGGGTGAAACTGGCAGGCAACATTCAAGGTGGGATCCCGGCTTGGGTCCTGGAACAGAAAACAGATGTTGGTGGAAAATCGGGCAAAATCTGAACCAGGCAGGTTTTTCTCAGCCTGGGTGCTAATGGACGTTTCGGCAGCTCACTCTCCGTGGAGGGAGTTTGGGGCGTGGGCGGCCGTCCTGTGCAGCGCCCTGGCCTCTACCCACCAGATGCCAGCGCCACCCCTCTTCCCTCAGCGGTGACAATCAAAGAACGTCATCAGCTATTGCCAGGTGACCCCTGAAAGTCAAAACTGCCCCCAGATGGGAACCTATGGAGTAAAGGTAGTCATTTAGTTAATAGTATTGAACCAATTACTTCCTTTGGGTAAACATATGGTGCTTAAAGCAAGACGCTAACATGGGGGCAGATGCGGGAAGTGTATCTGGAACTCCCCTGCTATGCTTGCAACATTTCTATAAATCTTAAAGTAGTCTAAAATTTAAAAAGTAAATTTAAAAAACTAGGGTCATCGGACAGCGAATGGGCGGCGGGGGGTGGGGAGGGGAGGGGATTCTCCTCTGTGGCAGGGATGAGGAGAGACACCATCCCCCACCCCCCACCACCACCAGGGACGCGTGTCATAGTCGGTGGCCAGCCGGTCACTCTCAATCTGTTGACAGGTTCCTGGGAGAGAGGAAGAGCTCACATTTGCTGAGCAGTAACTTCCAGGCTTCAGAAACAAGCTAAGAGTTTTTCCAGGAATGGTCCCAACAAGCAAATGAGGAAGGTGACATGTCCCCACTTCACAGGTGAGGAAGCTGAGGTCTGGTGACGTAAAGTGGCCTGCCCGACGCCACCTGGCTCCGTTACCATCCAGATCTGAAGCCTGAGGGTTGGCCACGGTCCCCAGCTTTCTCAGAAGCTCAACAAGCAAGGGTTTCCAGCTTCGCGTTCCAGACACAGGGCTAATCCTGTCACATGTGCGCCAGGCTGTCTTCAGCGAAGCGGGGGGAGGAAGAAATTGTGGGTGCATTGCAAAGCCAGCAGCGAGAACACACGGCACCTCAATACTCCAGGACCTGGTCACCCGCAGGAGGTGGTGACCGACTGGAAATCTCTGGGCTTTACACCTGGAAAGACCTTCTAAACCACCTCGCCTCTCCTCTTTATGGTTCAGATGGGGAAACTGAGGCCCAAAGAACCAGGTCACACTGAGAGCTGGGGGCAAAGCCAGGAAAGGAGCTGTGTCTCCGTCCACCTGAACCGCACAGCTGCCCCTGCTAAGTGGACAGCGTCCTCCCCCACCACCGGCCAGGCTGAGTTGATGCTGGTTTCTGGGACCAGTCTTGGGCATGCCAGCCAATCACCCACCCCAGCCCTTCGCATATGCAGTTCCTTCTGCCTGGCACAGCCTTCCCCTGGCCCTACCCGAGCATTCACCTACCAGCTCCTACATATTCTCTAGTGCTCAGCTTCCCTGGGAGACTCTCCCAGACCACCCCCCTCAGCCTGGATGAGCCTACGTCCCCCACAGTCCTGGGCACGACCCCATCCTAATATGCATGTGCTGTTTGCTCCAATTCCTTGTACAGAGCCTGCGACCCCACAAGGTTCAGAGGCCATGACTGTCTTGTCCACCTGCATTCTGAGTATCTGATCCTGGTTCCGAACCGCGGCCAGTGTGTGTTAAGTGGACATGCTTGGGTAGCTGTATGCCAATGCGCCCGGTGCCCACACCCAGAACCAGCTTGCTGGGGATGGTGGTTTCTATCTTAGCTCTGTGCTTCCGATTCTGACACCAATTCCAACATGCATGTGTGTTTGTTTGTTTGTTTGTTTGTTTGTTTTCCAACACCACCAAGCAATTCTCTGACACCAGCTGGGCGTCCAATTTCAACTCAGTTCTGACACTGTCAGCCTGGAGGCAGCCATCAGATCCCACAGGGGAAGGGCTTGGTCCTGCAAGATTGCCTCCTGCCCCCATTTCAGATGCCGATCTCGAGTCCCGGTTGTCACCTGTGCTTCTGACAGACTGGCTCTGGATCAGGGGTTCCCATGACCTCCTCCCCACCTTCAATTAATTTGCAAAAGTGGCTCACAGACTCAGGGAAACATTTTACTTAGTAGATCACCAGCTTATTGTAACAGGAAGGAACCAGTGAGCAGCCAGATGGAAGAGGGGTACACGGCAGGGTCTGGGCAAAGGGTGCAGCTCAGTGTCCTCTGAGCTAGCTCATACGCCTCTCTACGAACCTCCATGTGCCCCCCAACCCAGAAGGCCCCCACTGTCCTGTCAGGGTTTTTATGGAGACTCCATTATATAGGCAAGGGGGATTATTTCGACCTCCAGCCCCTCCCCTCCCTGGAGGTCAGGTGTGGGGCTGAGATTTCTAACTCTCTAATCCCATAGTTGGTTCCCCTGGCAACCAGCTCCTATCCTGAGGTGGGGCCCAAAAGTCCCCTCATTAACATACTCTCAAGACACAGTTTATTGCTCTTTATCACTTAGGAAATTCCAAGATTTTAGGAACTCTGTGCCAAAAACAGGAAGGGAGACCAAATATGTATTTCTTATTGAAATCACAACATCACAGGGGGCGCCTGGGTCCTACTTCAGCTCAGGTCATGATCTCGCGGTTCGTGGGTTTGAGCCCCACGTCAGGCTCTGTGCTGACAGCTCAGAGCCCGGAACCTGCCTCAGATTCTGTGTCTCCCTCTCTCTCTGCCCCTCCTCTGCTCCTGCTCTGTCTCTCAAAAATTTTAAAAATAAATTTTTTTTAATCACAATATCACAGCTTTCCTAACAGCAAGCCCAGAGCGTGACACACACCTGGACACATGAAGGTCATCAGAACCTTGTGGATGACAGATTTCAAAAATACAAAAGACTATGGGTGACTTATTTTCTTCCTTCATTTATGCCCTTCAGGGTTTTTCAAGTTTTCTACCACGTCCATATATTGTTTTCATAATTAAAAAAACAAAAATAAATCAATAAACACTGCCTTGCATTTAAAATATGACAGTATTTAGGTGCACCTGGATGGCTCAGTCGCTTAAGCATCTGGCTTCAGCTCAGGTCATGATCTCACAGTTCATGAGTTTGAGACCTGTGTCTGGCTCTGGGGTGACAGCTCAGAGCCTGGAACCTGCTTCAGATTGTGTGTGTGTGTGTGTGTGTGTGTGTGTGTGTGTGTGTGTATGCCTCTCTCAATCTCTCTATCAAAAATGTATAAACATTAAAAAATATAACAATAGTCAAACATCAATGATCAAAGGATACGGAACAAGAGAATCTCCTGTTTTCCATCTACTCCAGGAGCCTGAGGAGGGAACACAGACACTGAGGGAGAGACGGGTGAAGAACAATGTTTCCTAAAGTTGTATTTTTAGGAGCTCCGGAAAATTCCCTGGGTGAGAAGGCATCTGAAATATTTGCAAACACTCAGCAGGGGGAGAAATAATATTTCCCAAGTCTTTCCCTTCTGGGCGTTTTCAACAGGATAGCAAACGTTCTGGGAAAACTCCGAGACCCACTCATGACAATCCCCTGCTAAGCCCCTCTGGTCACACAGCCCTGATGAGTGTCACACAACCCACCATCGCCTACCACCCACCCCTTAGTTTCACAGATGACGAAACAGGCACAGAGAGGGGACGCAACGTTCCTGGGAACACACAGCCGGCAGTTTTAGAGTCAGAAGAAGATCTTAAAGAGCGCTTTGTACCCCACAAAGCAGTTCCACGCGGGTTCCCCACTTTGTTATTTCACCAGAAAAAAAAGTTGTGGGGTTTTCCCCCCTTTGTTACACAGAGGAGAAAACAGAACGCAATGAAAGGACTCTAACTTTTTACTTTTGCTCAGTAAGTTCATTGAAAGGAGAAGAAATCTGTTCTTCTCATCATAAAAGACAGGATGTTTTCACACAAAAAGGCAAGAGGGATATCATTTCAGAATAAAGAATAGTCCCTTAAATCAAAGAAATGTCACTTTCTGAAAACCTCGCTGGTGCCGTCCCTGTTTTTCTTGTTTTTCCCGAGGACCAGAGCGGGGCGGGGGCCCTGGTGACCGGCTCTCCGGAGCCAGTGATCACTGGAGTCTGGACTCTGTGCCCCTCACTCGCTCTCCCTCCCAAACCAGACCCCCACCCCTCTCCCCAACACTCCCTCCTCCTTGAAAACAGTCACCGTTTCTCAAGAAAACAGAGGCCCTGCTAGCCAGACAGAGCCAAGGAGCCAACTTGGCGTGAGGCAGGGAAGAAAAGCAAAGTTCGAGCCCACGCTCACCCACAGGTACTGCAGGAGCTTCAGGAGGCTGGGGCAGTAATAATACTCCATTTCAGGCGCCCCGGGGTTATGCCTTTCCAGCTTCTCTCTGGAGGGGGCGGCTCTTCCTGCTCTGCCGGTCACACCGGAGTCAAGTTCAAGGCGGCATGAATCATTCAGAGGCCAGCTCACGGCCAGGACAGCAGCCAGACGCCCAGCTAGCGGCCATGGCCACCTCTGGGGAAGGGATGTCACTGCTCAGGGCCCGTGAGCTCCGCCTGGAACATCTCTGATGGCTTGTCGGGGGGCGGGTCCCGGGGCGGCTCCTCCCAAACCCAGCCAAGTGGTCTGGATGCTGGCTACAGAGGGCGTCTCAGCGGTGTGGCAGGAAAAGCCAGTGTGTGTGCCTGTGTGTGCGTGTGTCTAAGTGTGTGAATGTGTGAGTACAAGTGTGTGTGGTTCCTCCCCGCAGACCACACGGGGAGAGGGAGCCCCCCCTCCAGCTCCTCACACGGAAAGGAAATAAATCAACTCGGCTGGATCCCATCAGTTTACACTGGCCTTCGTGGCCCTGGTCACGTTCCTTGTGATTCGATTAAGCTTCTAGCCCTGGAAGGAGGACCTGGTTGTCCCCAATTTACAGAAGGGGAAAACCGAGGCCCAGAGAAGGCTAGAGACTTGTCAAGGCTACACAGCGGGTTGGAAGCTAGGCCAAACCTGGACCGTGGGCCTCCCAAACAGGAGTTCTGGGCCCCGTCCACTCTTGTGGGCAGTCGGGGCTGCCAAGGAAAGGAGAGACGGGCTCCCAGAGTCACCCTCTGCCAGCCCTGTGACGTGGGGGTTTGGCGGAAGCATCCATTTGCAGAGATTAAAAATGCAAATTACAGCACATCTAAGGCCCTCTCCAGGGGCCTTTCTTAGATGCTTCCTTCAAAAGAGACTGATAGTGGCCAGTCTTTCCACCCCCTGAGCCTCAGTTACCCCTTCTGTAAAATGGGATGGGTTAGCCCCGCCTTTCAGGGTTCTGCAAGCTCCGTGAGGTATAATAACACCAAACATCTAGTCTCGCTCCCACAGCATTTCCATGGGAGATCTCCCCCAGCCGGCTGAGGAAACTGAGGCTCCGAAAGGCAAAGGGAGTTGCCCCAGGTGAGGTGGCGCACCCAGCCGTGAGGCAGACCCAAGACCACCTCCTGGCCTAGGTCGGAACCAGAGACAGCACACACAGCAAGCGCTCCACACGGACCAGGCCCGAGGCTTCTCCTTGGGGGCGAGGGGTACAGCACTTGGCAGAGGCGCGGGCTCCGAGCCAGGCTCCCACCCTCCCGACCCAGGGTCCATCTGCGCCGCATACCAGCCCCACCACCTAGTGCCGAGGAAGCTCATCTGAACAGCACAGGCAGAGCTGAGCTCAGCAGCTGAGGAAGCCACGGGGTGAACCTCAAAGCTCTTCAAAAGCAGGCCTGTGGCTTCATCAGTTCCGGGCACCCCACATCCGGCAGGCAAGGCTCACTGCCCGCTGAAAGTCAGTCAAGGGCCGGTCCAAACTGAGGGTGCGGCAGATGGTATGGCCAGAAGGTCAGGTCCTGTGCGCTGACCGACCACCTGATGGAACAGCCAGAGGGCCAGGTCCTGTGCGCTGACCGACCACCCGACAGAACAGCTGGAGAGCCGAGTCCCGACAGCACGACCAGAGGGCAGCCCCGCTCGCTGGCTGATGGTCCAGTCAGAGGACTGATCCCGGCTGGTGGTACAGCTAGGATGTGTGTGGTGAACCGATGGACCAAATGCCAGTAGAGTCTAACTGAGGGGCTAAGAGACAGGTGACAGGTGGCCCTTGCCTGGTGACACGCTGTCTGCCTGTCCAGCAGCCCCGTGAGTGGAGGCTGCTGAGGGCCAGCTATTCCTATTCAGTCTCCTATCAGCCTGACCAGGATGAAGACCCAGAGGGATGAGGGTGGGAGGGGGCAGAGGTGTGACAGAGGCGGGGATGGGGCGGGGTGGGGGGAGCAGGAGTGCGAAGTCTATCTGCAGAAGAGGCACAGGCGGGAGAAGGGAGGAGCCCAAAGGAAGATGGAGGGAGCGAGGAGACACATGGCCCGAGAGGCAGTCAGGGACAAAGAGAATGGAGCACAGATGGGGAGAGAGCAGGGAAGGGGTAGGAATGGAGACAGAGACGAGGGAGACAGGGGTAGGAGGGGGAAGAATAAAAAGTGAAAAAGCCAGGGGTACCTGGGTGGCTCAGTCGGTTAAGTGACCCGCTCTTGGCTTCAGGTCAGGTCATGATCACAAGGTTCCTGGGTTCTAGCCCCGCATTGGACTCTGCACTGACAGCATGGAGCCTGCTTCAGATTCTCCCTCTGCCTCTCTCTCTGCCCAGCCCTCCACCCACCCCCGCTCTCTCTCTCTTAAAATAAATAAATAAACTTAAGAAAAAAAATAACAGTGAGAAAGCTAGACCAGCAAGTCTGAGATGGGAGTCAGGGCTGACCCAAGACTAGGCCAGCAGGAGCAGACAGCCAAAGTTGGAAAACACCAAGCCCCAACCCAGAGATGGAGACAGTCACCAGGGCACACCTCCCGGAGCAGCGTCCCCCCTCCAGGCTGGAAGTGATCTCTACCTAGTCTGGGTCAGTCCCTACGATGGGACTCATGTCCCCGCCGGGGGGGTGGGGGGGGACACCTGCACACCTGTGACCAAGGCACCTCCCCACCCCACGCACACATACCTTCAAAGCCTTCCTATCCTGGCTCCCACCCTCCAACCCCAGGCCCCTGCCTGCCTTTCACCACCTGACTCAACACCAGCCCCTCCCCCACCTGGTGAATCATGTGCCCACAGGGCCTTTGCTTGTCTTGTTCCTGAGTCAGAAGCAGTCTTTCTTCCCCAAAAAGATATGCCTGCCCAGAACCCATAAATGTGATCTTGTTTAGAAAAAGGACTTTGCAGATGTAATCGGGTTAAAGATCTGCAAATGAGATCATGCTGGATGACCTGGGGAAGGCCCTAAATCTAACAAGAATCCCTGAAAGAGATGGATCAGGAGATGCAACCACGGGGAAGGTCATGACCTGAGAACTGAGACGCAGCCCAGAGCCACCAACAGCTGGAAGAGACAAGGAAGGAGCGTCTTAGATGCTCAGAGGGAGCCTGGCCCTGCCTGCGCCTGGACCTCAGACTGCTGCCCTCCAGAGCCGAAGGAAAACAAGTTCTATCATTTGTGAGCCACGGGGTGTGCAGTGGTTCGCTGGGGTCCTAGAAAATGAGTATGCTCCCCCCTCCCTTCACCTGGTTCCCTCCCGCTCATGTTGAGTCCATAGCCTCATTTTTTTAATGTTTTTTATTTATTTTTGAGAGACAGAGAGAGAGAGAGAGAGAGAGAGAGACAGTGTGAGCAGGGGAGGGTCAGAGAAAGAGGGAGACACAGAATCCGAAGCAGGCTCCAGGCTCTGAGCTAGCTGTCAGCACAGAGCCCGACGCGGGGCTCAAACCCACGAACTGTGAGATCATAATCTGAGCCGAAGCCGGACACTTAACGGACTAAGCCACCCAGGCGCCCCATGAGCTTCAGATCACACTGTCCTGCCCCTCTGGGCAGCCCCCAGCCCCCTGGGCTAAAAGATGGCCCCCAGACACAGCAACCCAGAACGCCTCTTCCGACAGAATGTTCTGCTTCTCTGCGGTTCCTCCTTCAATCCCTTGTCCCCAAGGGCCCGCCCCTGAGGAGCCTGTCTCCCCAAGTCCAAATGCAACATCCGGCCGCAGAAGTTCCAGAGCCACACTTATTAATGTCGTTCATTTGTCCAAGAGCAGACTGAAGGAACCCCAACCACGGAGACCTCCACAGAGGAGAGCGCTTCACAGAAACCAGCCACAAGGGTCGGGAGTTGGTTAAAATTGCCATCAGAGTTCGTGAAGGAAGAGACTGAAAAGCAGCAGCCCCCTCAGCATGGTTCGGGGGCTGGGGGTTTTGGTGGGGGAGGGCAGGCAGAGCACAAAGCTCTTTTATTGGAATGAGTTGCCAGCTTTGGTGCATCTGGCGAACTGCGTGCTGCGATGCTGATTATGGCTTCTCAGGGGATACGGGACCACCTAGCCCTCGGGCCTGCATTCCTGTGGTGCTGCCTGGGGACCAGATCTGCCACGTTCCTCCTGTTCCCGCAACCCAGGCCTGGGCCAATCCTGTGGGAAAAGAGGCAGCCCACTCACCCAGCACACGCTCCCGGTGCACCTGCAGTGTCCAGACCCCGTGCCGGGGATGGTGCCGACGTGGCCACCACCCCAGACGCCGGAAGGGCCTGTTGTCCATCAGGGTGCCCTGGCTTGGCCTTCGATGCCGTCGTCCATGCGGCCTCCAGGTACTGCCCCAGCCAAACCCATTTCTCAACCACGTGTGGACCCTCAGCCTCCCAGCCTTTGCTCAGACGGCGCCCTCGGCCAGGAATGCCCTTTCCAGCCTTGGAAACCCACCCATGTGTCAAGCCTCACACAAGCACCATGTTTCCAGGAGGCCCTCCGAGCAAGCATGAGTCACTGAGTGTCCTCTCGGTGTGTGTCAGGGTGCCGGTGTGATAAGAGCCACAGGGCTCTGCGCTCCCCACAGGCAGGACTTAGTAGGTGCTCGGCAACCATTTCCCAAAGGGTTTGGCTCAAATCATGATCTCACGGTTCGTGGTGTGGAGCCCCACATCAGGCTCTGCACTGGCAGTACGGAGCCTGCTTAGGGTTCTCTCTCTCCCTCTCTCTCTCTGCCCCTCCCCCGCTCACGCACCTGCATGTGTGCTCAATCTCTCTCTCAAAACAAACTTAAAAAAGGCGGGGGGACCCACAGAAGCCATACACATGCCCCCTGTGTTTCTGAGGTTGACAACCTCCAGAGAAGCAGGGCACAGACAGAGGGGAAGGCTAGCCAAGGGGAAAACTGGGAGCCAGAAGGAGGGAGCAGGTCTCACGGAGGCAGCCTGGGGTGCCAATGAAGGGTACAGGTGCCATAGGCAGACACGCCTGGGTTCAAATTCCCATCCCAGCAGTAGTTAGCTATGTGATATTGGGCTGGTGACTTAATCTCTCTGAGCCCAGGTTCCCTGGAATAAAATAGGGGTGGTGAGGGTGCCTGCCCCACAGCATCCCAGGAAGGAGGACTTGAGGTAGAGTGTAAAGTCCTCAGGGCTGGGGGCTCTCAGCAGGGGCTCAAAGCACCTTGGCTGGGATTGGCTAGTGGCATATTGAGTTCAGCCACCCTGGCTGGCAGGAAGCCAGCAGGAGCGCAAGCTGGGGTCAGCCCATCAGGTTAGGGGCTTATCTCCCCTGAAAAAAGCACCTCAGAGCCCCTCTGGCGAGGGCAGAGCCAACCCACAGGGCATTATCAGCCACAGGACATTCAAAGTCACTTAAAGCACACACCTGGGGAGTGGGAGGCGGAAGGCACAACAATTTTCATCCCTTCCTGCCCCGCCTGACCCGGCAACAGCCCCTCGGGCCCCAGTGGGTTTCACCACCATGTGGAGGGGGACACAGGGTCGGGGAAGGCAGGGAAGACACCCATGGACCAGAAGGAGCCAGCCCAACACAAAGGACCAAAGCACTGATGCATGTAGGGGGCCTGGGCGGCCCAGTCGGTTAAGTGTCCAGCTTTGGCTCAGGTCATGATCTCAGTTTGTGGGTTTGAGCCTCATGTCAGGTTCTGTGCTGACAGCTCAGAGCCTGGAGCCTGCTTTGTATTCTGTGTCTCCCTCTCTCTCTCTCTGCCTCTCTGCTGTTCATGCTTGATCTCTCTCAAAACTGAATAAACATTAAAAAATTTAAAAATGAAAAAAGCACTGCACTCATGCATGTTCCAATATGGCTGCACCCAGAATGCCCAGAATGCCCTGCCCAGGGGAAGATGCCAGACACAACGACCACGTGCTATGCGAGGCCACTGATAGGAAATGTCCAGAAAAAGCACACCGTAGGGACGGGGGGGTGGGTCAGTGGTCCCCACCTTGGCCCAGGACCTCGGTGCAAGGCTTGTAAAATAGAAACTGGTAAGGGGGACCTAAGGGGGAACGGAGCTGGGTGACATGTGTACCAAAATCAGTGGCCTGTGTTAAAAAGAAAATCTAAATGGTCACAGAAGACTTGGCTCTTTCAGAGTGAAGGCCCTAAGGCAAAAGGGGGGTTAAAAACTAATAATAAAACAATACAACGTTGGAACTAGATCATCTCCATCCTGCTCTCTAGTGGTAACTTTTGAGTACTGCACAAGGAAAATGACTGACTTTTATATTTTTGACACATAAAAATGGTGAGATTTTAGGTGAAGCATTCAACTCTTGATCTCGGGGTTGTGAGTTCGAGCCCCACGTTGGGTATGGAAATTACTTAAAAATAAAATTCTGAAAAAATAAAATAAGGGGCGCCGGGTGGCTCAATTGGTTGAGCATCCGACTTTGGGTCAGATCATGATCTCCTAGTTCATGAATTTGAGCCTCTCAGCAGGCTCTGTGCTGACAGTGCGCCACCTGCTTTGGATCCTCTGCCCCCCTCTTCCTGCCCCTCCCCTACACGGGCACACGCACGTGCTCTCTCTGTCAAAAATAAATAAACATTTTAAAAAATTAAATAAAATAAAAACAAGTTTATATATATTTTTTTAAATGATGAGATTTCACATGAAGATCAAGATCACCCGTTTTGCGTGAAACACTGGACAGCAGGGACGGGCTGGGATACACGGCCGCGGGTCCCCTGTGTCCGGGTTTGGCGCTGCCTGCCCGCCTGCTGCCGGCCCGCCTGCTGCTGGCCCGCCTGCTGCCCGCAGCTCCCGGGGCAGAACCCGGAGGGAGCGCCCTGCCACTGGGCACTCGGAAGCCCCGAGCTGGCCCCTGAGCTGGGCACTGAGGAATCGCCAGAGCTGGGGGGGGTGGGGGAGCGGGGACTTGGTCCTGGGAACTCCGCCCCCTGCCCCGCTGGTACTCAGTTGTCCATTTTTCCTCGAAGCCCTCCTCTCCGCTCAGTGCTGGAGGGGACACCCCAGAAGCACAGGGTGCCCCCCTGCACACACCCCAGGAATGACACAGCAAGCACAAGTCAGGCCTGCAACACAGGCCGTCTCGCCCAGCCAGCCTGGGCCCTCTGCCTGATGGCCCCTCCTGCCTCGCCCCATCTGGCCACTTCTACTCCCCCACCGGAAACCCAGCTCTGCTTGGACCCTGAGCCCTGCCTCACACCAGGCCAGGGAGACGATCAGCCACTCCTTCCTGGGTAGTCTGTCCCCCGCTGGGGGCTCCTGTCTCCCCCCACCCCTACCCACCCACTCACTCCTTCAGCAAACACGGAGTGAGCGTCCCTGGGGCATGGCCATCATGGAGGTGAACCAAGGCATCAAAACCCTGGGGTCCTGCAATCCGTCAGAAAACAAACACGTAACAAGTGCAGAGACAGGGTAAGATTTTGAGGACATCAAGCCAGAACGATGGGACGGTAAAGTGCCAGGCAGGGTTCACGGCAGCCAGAAAAGCGGAAGCAAACCAAGTATCCGCCGGCCGCCGCACGGATCACTGAAACGTGGTCTGTCCACACAGGGCAGTATGATTTGGCCACAGAAAGGAATGGAAATCTGACCCACACAACGGCGCGGATGACCCTTGAACACACGACGCTGAGCGAAAGCAGCCAGACACAAAAGCACAAAGACCGGATGATCCCATTATCGGAGGTTCCACGAACAGGTGAATTCACACACAGAAAACAGAATGCCGTTGGCCTAGGGCTGAGAGGAGGGGACACACGGGGGCAGGGGGTGGCAGCGAACGGGTACAACTGCCTTTTGAGAGTGAGGGCTAATGGTCACACAAGTCTGTGAGCGTACGAAAGCCCACTGACTTGTACGTTTTCAAAGAATGAATTGTGTAGCATGTGACTTTTATTTCAATAAAGGTGCTATATTCTAAAACAAGCGAATCAAGTTCAAGTAAAATATCAACTAAATATTAGTCCGGGTAGTTCGCAAACATGGAGAGTATTCAAGATGACAGAATGACCGGAGTTTGGGAAACATCTAATTCAGGCCAAGCACAGGTTCCACGTGGGTTCAAATCCCAACGCCACCCCCTCCCAGCTGAGTGACGCAGGCAAGTGACTTCACCCCTCTGGGCCTCAGCTTTGTCATCTGGTAGATGGGAACAAGAATTGTGCCCACCTGTGGAGTCACCCTGAAAATGAACTGAGCACAGAGCCTGGCACAGCCGTGGGGGTCCCGATAAATGACGGCATTGCCAAGGAGGGGGCTGGGGATTGATTGCTAAGGGGAGCTTGGTTTCTTTGTTGGGTAATGAAAATCTTCCCAAACTGATTGATGACTACGTGACTTTGGGAATATACTAAAATCCACTGACTTGTACACTTGTACAATTGTACAAATGAGGGGGCGCCTGGGTGGTTCAGTCGGTTAGGTATCTGACTACAGCTCAGGTCATGATCTCACAGGTTGTGGAGCCCTGCGTCAGGCTCTGTGCTGACAGCTCAGAACCTGGAGCCTGCTTCAGATTCTGTCTCTCCCCCTCTCTCTGCCTCTCCCTCACTCGTGCTCTCTCTCTCTGTCTCACAAAAAAAAAAAAAAAAAATGATACACAGTCTTGGTGTATTATCCAGCAATTGCGCTCCTTAGTATTTATTTACCCAGAGGAGCTAAAAACTGAGGGCCACAGAAAATCCCATCCACAGATGTCAACTGCATCTTTATTCACAACTGTTAAAAAGTGGAAGCAACCGGGATGTCCTTCAGCAGGTGAATGGATAAGGAAACTACGGCCTATCCAGACAATGGATTGTCACTCAGTGCTAGAAAGAAATGAGCCACCGAGTCACCCAATGGCATTGATAAACCTCCAATGATGTTGCTGAGTGAAAGAAGCCAGTCTGGAAAGGCTACATACTGTATGGTTCCAACTGTAGGACATTCTGGAAAAGGCAAAGCTACGGAGACAGCAACAAGATGAGTGGATGCCAGGGGTTGGGTGGGGGGAGGGGGGTGAACAGGCAGAGCACAGAGGATTGACTGTTTTTTTTTTAATTTTTTTTAATGTTCATTTATTTTTGGGAGACAGAGAGACGGGGGCGGGAAGGCAGTGCGGAGCAGAGAGAGAGAGGAAGACACAGGCTCCAGGCTCCGAGCTGTCAGCACAGAGCCCGACGCGGGGCTCAAATTCACGAACCGTAAGATCATAACCTGAGCCGAAGTTGGACGCTCAACCGACTGAGCCACCCAGGTGCCCTGAGCGGAGGATTTTCAGGGCAGTGAAGCTGCTCCGTATGACACCGTAATGATGGACGCGCACCATTACGCAGGCGTCCAAACCCGCAGACCACACCGCGCCAGAGCGAGCCCTCACGTAAACGACGGGCCGTGGGAGATGATGCCGTGTCCGTGCAGCTCATCCACTGTATCAAACGTCCCGCTCTGGGGCAGAGGGAGGAGGCTCTGCATGCGTCGGGGCAGAGGGCATACGGGAAGTAGCTGCACTTTCCTCCTAATTTCATGGTGACCCGAAAACTGCTGTAAGTAGATAAAATCTTTAAAAAATGGGGGTGATACTTCATTCACTCCACACGTACGTGTTGTGCAGCCACCGCGTGCTGGGCAGCGTGCCCAGTGTTCTCAGCCTCTCAGAGACTCAGTTCCGACGGGGGAGGCAGACGCTGCATGAGGAGAAGACACTGCCTGTGACGAGGGGGGCACTGGGAGAGAACACTGGGGGCCAGGGGGCCTTCTACAGACACGGCCCTGGGGGAGGCCCCACTGAGGGGTGTCACTGAGTTGAGAGATGATGACCTGAGAAGAGGGAAGTAGAGAGCAAGGGGAATGAAGAGGGAATCTGGAGGAGAGCAAACAGTATGTCCCAAGGCCCTGGGGCACAAACACACCTGACGTGGTAAGGGACCATTCTGAAGGTCGATGTGGCTTGAGTGGAGTGAGCACAGCACATGTGCTGGGACAGAAACACACTGTCTGGTTGGCCGCCACATGAACGCTGGACTGGATCCTGAGTGCAGATGGAATTTCACCCCCAGGGAGAGGTGTGCATTTGACTTCTCTCTAGCACATAGCAGGTGCTCAGCAAACGTTGCTGGAATGAATTATATCACGTCAGCCTAGGACCTTGGCTACTAACTCCTCCTTGGCAACAGCCAGCTTTCCAATGTCTGCCTTACCTGCTCATGACAGCCCATGTGGGGCACAGAGCTGGCTTCTCTCACCCATTTCACAGACAAGGAAAGTGGGCCTCGGGGAGTCGTCCAAAGCCACAGAGCGCCAGGGGAAAGGGACTGGGTTAGACGCTGGGTCCAGCGGGGTTTATTCCTGCTTTGTGCGAGTGTGTCGGGGTACGTGTCTGCAGACACACCGTGTGCACCTGTAAGGAGAGACAGGTGGGGACCCCAGCAACTGTACCAGCAAGGAGTGCGTCTCACTGGGGTGTGACAGGTGAAACAAGCAATTGTGACTATTATCAGGGGACACTGCATACATTTGTTACTTACTTTCTAAAACACACTGAGAATCAAGTCAACATTAGCCCGCAACGAATTAGCATGCTTCTCACACAATGGCATACTTTCTCAATGAGGAGAAACAAAATGACTAGAAAGATCGTCATCACCCACCTTCCCAGACCTCCGTTTCCTCACCCATGAGACAGCCGCAATGGGATGGAATGGGTTAACACACAGAAATGGTTAAGCTCCAGTGTCTCCTGGGGGGTGGGGGGGGGGACAGGACCTGCAATCCCACACAGTTCCACCAGGGGGCAGGAGATTTTGCAAAGGGAACAGGTGTTTCATCATTCATCAGCCTCTATGGACACCCGGCTGGGGGCCCTCTGAGGTCTCCGTCCCTGGGAGCCCCAGTGGCCCCTTCTTCCATATGCGGAGTCTGCCCCCATTAGACCAACCCCCCCTCCCCCCAGCTGCAAGGGATGAGTTCACAGGCCAGGGATCCCTCTAGGTGTTGCAGTTTCCTCGCTGTGTGTGCTTGGTCCACTCAGTTCCCCTCTCTGAGCCTCAGGCTCAGCATCTCTAAAATGGCTATCTTCCTAGTACCTCAGGATATAGTGAGGCCACTTAGGAAGAAAGTGCCAGGGAATGACATTTGCAAACCTCAGATGGGCTCAAGCTTGTTTCCTTATCTACAATATGGGACAATGAATACCTATCTCTTGGGGTTTGTGGGGACCAAATGGGAGCATGAAATAATGTTCATACAGCGAGTAATCTAAGCATAGTGTGTATCATGCAGATACTCAACATATGATATATAGTCATAGTAATAACAGCAAAGTAGTCACTACTACCTCCGTTCAGAGTGCCTTATGTACATGAATTCATCTAACCTCACTGCATCCCTAATAAGCACGCTCCATTATTACCCCTGTTTTGCAGATGGGGAAACTGAGGCAGAGATGCTAACCCACTCAAGGTCACAGCGCTGGTAGATTGCAGAGTTGGGATTCAAGCCCAGGACATCTGGCTTAAGACATGTGCTCTTTTCTGTGTGCACAGCATACATCACTAAAAACAATTTGCCAGGCCACAATAAAAACCTTAGATAAACTGATGTTCATCAGAATTAAAAATCATTGGGCATCGACGAACATTATCAAGAAAGTGAAAAACAGCTCACAGACGGGAGAAAACACCTGTGAACAACATCACTGGTATCCAGAATATAGCAAGAGCTCCTACGACAAACTCAACTGCAACAAAAAAAGGGACAGCCCCGTTCCAAAATGGGCAAACGAAGAGCCAAGCACACAACATGCTCACCGTCACTAGCCATTCCAGAAAAGCACATCAAACCCACCATGAGATGGCACTCCGCATCCACAAGGACGGCTCTTATCAAAAGCACAGAATGGAAAACGACCAGTGTTGGGGAGGGTGGGGAGAAATCAGAACCCTGGTACTTCCTAGTCGGGATGTGAAACGGTGCAACTGCTCTGGAAAACAGCTTTAGCATTTCCTCAAAGAGTTAAAGACAGAGCTGCCTCGTGACCCAGCGATCCCACTCCTGGGGACACGCACCCAAAAGGACTGGAAGCTGGGACCCCAGCAGACATTTGCACGCCACGTCCTCAGCAGCATTACTCACAACAGCCAAGAGGTGGAAACAACCCAGGGGTCTACCGACAGACCAACGGACACCCAAAATGTGGTCTATACACACCATGGACTATTACTCTGCCTTAAAAAGGAAGGAAATTGGGACGCCTGCCACAACAGGGACGGAGCGTGGAGACATTCCGCTAAGTGAAATAAGCCAGACGCACAAGGACCGGCACTGCCGGCTCCCTTTCCCTGCAGTATCTAGAACAGGCAAATTCTCAGAGACAGGAGGAAGAGCAGAGGGCACCGGGGCTGGGGGAGGAGGAACGGGGGGCTAGTGTTCACTGGGGACATTGTTCCGGTTTGAGATGATGAAAAAGTTCTGGAAATGGATAGTGGTTATGACTGCACAACACTGCGAACATATTTAATGAAACTGAGAGATATACTTAAAAAATGGCAAAAATGGTAAACTTTGTTATATACATTTAACCACAATAAGTTTTTTTGTTTTTTGTTTTGTTTTGAATGGTCTTGTCCAGATTGTTGCAACAGGTTCCTACCAACCCCTCCGAAGTGTCCACTAGGGGGCGCTCCAGGCTTCACCTTGGCAGCGTGTAAGTCTCTGCTCCTCTGGGTCTCTGGCAGGCCTAACACGAAGCCTCTTATTCTAACCCCAACGGGCCTTCTCATCCTGGGCCTGGCCAGCCTTCTCTGGCCTCATCTCCACCACTCTCCAGCTACCCGCCCCCAATCGCAGCTCCTAGAAAACCCCATGTTCTCCTGTGCCTCTTGATGTATGCATGTGCCATTCCCCTGACCTGACTCCCTTCTTCATGGCTAATTCCTTCCTCCATGGAGTCTGGCTCTGACATTCTTCTGAATTCCTCCAGAGGGTACTATGCCTCTCTCCTCTGCGCTCACCAAAGCAGCCCGTGCTCACCCTCTTTACAGTGGCCATCAAGGTGGTGTGACCTGGCCCCTGCCAACTCCCTCATTCCTCACTGTGCACTCCAGTACCAATGCCATCATCATTATTATTATCATTAGGATCAGTATTATTAGCTAATATTATTAGTAGTAGATTGGTATTACTAAATACGATAAGCCCCAGGACCTTTTGCACTTGCCCTTCCCTCTGCCTGACACTTCCCTGATTCTTCCACAAGGCTAGGTGCCCCCCCTTCAAGTCTCAGCTCATATGTAACCTCCTCAGAGAAGCCCTCCCTAACCCCTATTAAGAAACAGTCCCCAACCACTCTCTTCCCCAGCCACTCTTGATTTCCAACACCCTATTTTATTTTCTTCACAGCACTTGGTCCTATCTGAAAGTCCTTCTCTTTTGAGTCTGGCTCCTTGTTTAATGTCTGTCTTCTCACACTAAAGTATGAGCTCTGGGAGTGCAAGAACCACTATGTCTTGCTCACTGCTCTACCTGAAGAACAGAGAAGTGTATGACACATAGTAGTAGGTGCTCAATAAATATCTCTTGAATGAATGGATGGAAGAATGGGTAAACAGATGAATGACTAGCATTTATCATCCTGGATTATATAATTCGTTGTTCATAGTCTATGAATGTGAGCCATTTGAGGACAGAAATTAACTTACTCATTTTTATATCCTTAGAGATTTGTATATATAAATAACTGGGTAGAAAATGGATGGATGGATGGATGGATGGATGGATGGATGGACTGACAGCTAGGCAGATGGAAGGATGGATGGACAGATAGGCAGATAGATGGATGGATGGATGGATGGATGGATAAGTAGATGAATGGGTGGGTGGAAGCTGGGTAACTGTATGAATACAAAATATCCCCAATACAAAATCTCAGGCACAATTGGTCATTTGCATTTAAGACCTAGGAATTAAAAAAAAAAAAAAAAAGCCTTCTGGTCTGGCTGCTTCTAATCCAGAAAAGGAACTTTACCCAGGTGAGACATAAATTACTCAGCCTTCTCCAGTCCTTTCAACCCAGCAGTGACAGACAAGAAACAATTAACAAATGGAACCAGCCACGGGTCAGGATTCCTGACCTCCTAAGAGCAGAGGGTGTCAGCGACCTTCTCTCCGCTTGGCTCCACACCCTCCTCCTAAAGCTGACGTGCCATCCTGAGCTCGCCCGGGCAGGGAGGGCCACTCTGGCTCCGGGGCCAGTCACCACGCAGGCTGTCGCTTCCACCTCAGCCTTCCTTCCCTTCTCTGAGCCCTGCTCCCAGCAGGACGGGGGCCTTGGAGGACAGACTGTGTCTTCCCACCCCGGAGGACCCAGTGCCTAGCACACGTCTTCTGTCACACACAACATACAGAACCTGGGTGGATTTTCTCTCTTGTTCCAAATCCCGGCTGGAGACCAAAGCTTCCTTGACAAGGACTTGAAAATCCCCATTTTTTTTTTCTGACTGTGTACTGAACAGCACTATTTCTTGAAGGACCAGTAGCCATATTCTACTTGGTCACCTTTCATGATGGAGGCCCGTCCCAGACTTGCTTCTAGCAGTGGCCATGTGACCCAAGACACGTTCTTGCCCATGACGTGGAAGTTAAAATCTTCTGGAGGGTGCTTTTGCTTTCTTCCAGACTCAGCCAGCATGGCCCTTCTGGCTTCCCACTTCCTCCTGCCAGAGAGTGGACTCTTGCAAAAGTGGCAGTCATCTTCGGACCATGAGGCTCAAAGCATGAGGGGAAGCCCAAGAGACTCTCAGAGACGCTGAGCCAACAGCTGCCCACCTCTGAACATCTTGCTGTGTATGAGAAATTAGCCTTTCAATCAGGCCAGTGAGCCACAATCCTAAGGCTTTCAACCTGAATGCCATCAACACGGACTCAATATCAAACATGGAAATGCCTAGCAACACATTACTGGGAGATGAATCCACATCCTGGATTAAAAAAAAAAAAAAAAGCAAAACACCATAAAATCTTGACTCCAAGCTTGTTTTTAAAGCACAATCTTTGATGAGTTATCTCTAGCAGTTCACATATACTCTCATATACTCTCATTTTGATTTTTTTCCCCTTCCCACTTGAATGCCTAGTCAACCAACTAAAGTTCAAAGAGAATATCTAACTAAGACCAACAATGTATCCACGGGGGCCACTTCACAAACGCCCTCTTATCTCAAGTTGACTGCATTCACTAGCCTTGGCATTAGAATTCCAAATGGGCTTTCCCTCCATTCTCCAGTCACTATAATGAAGTTCTCGGGTTCAAGTGCTTTCAAAGCGTTCAGTGTTGCTCTAGCAGGTCCTGGAACAAAGATGGCAGCACGGTGGCAAGAGCCGCCAGGAGGTGGCGCCAGCCCTCAGAAGCAAGCGCCACAGTTTGCTTGGCAAGAGAGGCAGGAAAGGCCTGAACCTGGCATTAAAACAACACGGGGTGTCTGGGAATGAAGCATCCAAGTTTAAAAGACCCCATACTGTCTCCTGGACTCTAGGTCACGTTTAGTGCACAGAAAGGCTTCCCACCCCGGAACCTCTGTCCCAGCTGACCCCTCCATGGGGGTAAACCTCTTCCCAGACCGCTCCCATCTGGCAAACGCCTGTTCAGCCCTCAAAGCTTCAAACAAGTGTCCCTCCTTTGAACCTTGAACAAACTGAATGGAAGAATGCCAGGAAAGCACGTGGCACGGTGCCGGGCACACGGTAAGTGCTCAACGAACAGGAGCTCTTAGAACCCACCGCAAGTGTCTATCTACCTTCTTACTTATCTGTGTCTTGTTTCTAACCAGAGCCCCATGGCTGGCACAGCACCAAGGACGTGTAGATAAATATTAGTCAAGGGGGCACCCGCGTGGCTCAGTCAGATGAGCGACCGGCTCTCGATTTCAGCTTAGGTCATGATCTTGCAGCTTTGTGGGTTTGAGCCCCGTGTCAGGCTCTGCGTTGGCAGTGCGGAGCCTGCTTGGGATTCTCTGTCTCCTTCTCTCTCTCTGCCCCTCCCCCGCTTGTGCCATCTCTGTCTCAATAAATAAATAAGATCTTAAAAAGATTTGTCAAAAGAAAACCTGAGACCCCCCCCAACTCTCCACCTCAGCCAAACTGGTCTATTGACCATTCCCCAGACATGCCTCTCCCATCACCCACCTCCATACCTTTACATATGCAATCCCTCCTTCCTTAGCACGCTTCCTCTCCTCCGCCGCCGCCAACTAGACCCTCCTAGACTCTTCAGCTGCCCCTGGACTGGAACCCCAGGAAGCTGGGAGAATCTCCAGGACCCCCCACTCAGGGCCTGGCACACGGTGGGGCCATGAGAGAATGAGCCCAGGGTTCGGAGATTTGGGAGAACATTCTCAAGGTCAAGAGAGGCCTGCCACGTGTACCGTTACAGGGAACCCCCACTGCGTGTGGGTGTGCACCTTCAGTCACGGGAAAGGCCTCTGGGGCAAACTGTGACCTCAGGCCATGGTCCACAGCCGAGTCACTGTGCTTCGTGATTCCTGCTGAGGGCTGGAGGAAGGGCTCACTTTCCGGGGGAAGGAGGGCGTGCCCACCCGTGGACGGGTGAGGGACGAGGCGTGGCACGGGGCTTAGATTTACTGCAAGGGCCCAGCGTAGCCCTAGAAGCAACAGGGGAGCACTGGCCAGGGAGTCAGAGGGTGGTCTACAGCCCCAGCCCTGTCCTGGCTGCTGGGGGGCTCTCCCCAAGCAGGACACCTCCCCTTGCTGGGCCTCAGTTTCCTCGACAGCAGAGAAACTTCTCGACTGGGGATGCCTTCCTGTTCCACCAAGTAGCTCTTCAAGAGAAGGTAGAAAAAAAGAAACCAACGGCAAATGAAAATTAACAATACAGTAATAGCAGGTGACGTTTATCAGGCAGTTACTCTTCGCCCGGCACTGTGCTCAGTGCTTTATGAACATCACGGCGTTCCAGCTCTAGCCTGGGAGAGGTACTTAATGGCTCTGGGCCTCAGTTTTCCCATCTGTAAAATGGGAATAATACTAGTATCTTCACCACGCATTAAACACCGTAAGTTATTAGGCATTATTACAATGATTCCCCATTTTACAGAGGACCAAAAGAGGGGCCCCGAGTGGTGAACTCGCTTGCTCACTGCCCACACTGGTCTGAACGCACGCTCAGGGCAGTGTGTCAGGTGGGGGCAGGGCTATGCAGATTAGTGGGGCCTCTGCCTGGGCAAGTCCCAGGCACCCTTCAGAGGGCTGCTGTGGCAGAACAGCTGGGGGCCCTCACCCCCAGGGCCAAGGCTGTCCTGTTCCTGTGTGAGAGAAGGCACTGTTGTAGGCCCAGGGAGGGGCTGGCAGGGGCTGGAAGCAGGCCGAAGACATAGTCCTGTGCCAGAAAGGGCCACGGTCCAAGGCAGGAAGCAGAAGAGGCCTACTCTCCCTCCCAGCTCCCCTGTGCGCTGTGTGGCCTTGGGCAAGTGGCTTGACCTCTCTGAGCCTCAGCTTTCTCTTCTGCTAAATGGGACTCATACTCCCTACCACAGGCAGGTAGAATGGGGATGCACAAGGCCTGAGACACAGGCTCAAAACACAGAGATGAACCTGAACCCAAACTGGAAAACAGCAGCATGGAGTCGTTAGTCAAGAGTGACAGGAACTGTAGACCACGTTTATTGACGGGGGCGGCAGGGGGGGTCCCCTCAGGCACCTCAGGAAGTACAACATGCAGGTCTGACAGCTTGCAGAGAAGTAAGGGCAGCCAGCAGAGCCAAGGACTCAGGACCCCGTCCTCGCCTGGAGGGTCACTCTAAGTCCAGCCTGCTCAGCCTCCCCTCTTACAATGAGAAAGCTGGAAAGAAAAGGGAGGAGAGGGGGGAGGGGAGGGGGAGACCGAAGGAAAAGTGGTTGCTGCAGCCCACGTATCCGCTGAGGATGGATTACTCCCAGTGCTGAGCAATCTCATTTACTGCTCACAAAAATGCTCACACTGAGGTCTATCAGATCACTTGCCCAAGGTCACACAGTGACAGAGTCGTAACTGGAACCCACTTCTCAGCCTCCAGAGCCCATTGCTGAGGTTGTCAGAGTGAGGATTTAGAAAGTGAGGTGAACACCATCACCCCCTGGTGGCCACTTCCTGGAATTGCAGGTGTGAGTCCCCCAAGCAGGGACTTGAGGTCTGAGGCACCCACCCTACCCACCGGCCTCAGAGGAGAGGAAATCAAGCAGACTGCAATGGGACAGAGGCCTCAGGGAGCCACAAGGAGAGAGCCAAGGCAAGCCACCAGAGGACTCCAAGGACAAAGGCTCCTCAATGACAGAGAGTGGCAAAGGGGAAGCCAGGCCACCAGGGAGGATGCCAGCAAGCAGAGACTATAAAAAGATAGGCCTTAAATGCTTTTCTCTCCATAACCTCTGTTTCACTCACACACACGAAAGTTCAAGTACAATCAGATAAGCTGAGTTGGTGCCACCGCAGAGGCAATGAGAAAAGGGCAAGGAAGAAATCAGTGGAAGGGAACATTTGACAAAAGAAAAACAGGCGGTTTCAAATGTGCACATGTCTGTGGCCGGAATCTGGGGCTGCTCGGCAGACGCCTGCCCAAGCCTGAGCCTGAGCTCCTGCTCTGGTATAGACAGAGTCAGCCCCCCTGACTCTGGTATAGACATTCTCCCATCAAGAACCCTGCCAGGGACATCTTTCTTTGCAAGAAACAGAAGTTCAGGGGAGTGCCACATCTTGCCCATGACTATGAAGACAGAACCTGGTATTTAAATCCTGGAGGACCCATGTCTCCAAGACATGAGACCAGGCACAAATGTCCTTGAAATGCCTGGAACCTGTTATCCAAATGACCTCGTGAGCAGAACTGGGGTTGCCTCGTTAAAGGAACAGCTGTCTTCGATGGCCCCCATGGGGCCAGGGGCCCTGAAGGGACTTCCTGAACAAGTACAGAACCCAGCCAACCTCCTAACATCATGGGACTTAAGTCCAGGGGGAAAAAAAAGGAAAAGAAAACCCCAGGAAATGAGTGGCAAGGTCCTGGAAGCCCTGCTGCCTCCTTTCACAAGTGAGGAAACAGCTGAGAGAGGGCGAGTGCTGGCCCAAAGAAACAGGACTCACAGCTGAAGACACTAAAAAACCAGAGCAATAATCACAACGGTAACAACAACACTCACTGAAGGGCACACTGTGTGCCCAGGACCGTGCCGAGCACTTCCTGCACTCGGAGCCCCCACGGCAGCCCTGTGCGGTAGATGCCGTGCTTATCCCCATTTCACAGGTGGAGAAACTGAGGCCAAACACCCATCGCACGCAGAGCGAGGATGTGAACCCTGGTGACCTGGCTCCAGGACCAGCTTCGTTAAATGGACAGCGCAAAAGGAAACAGAAATCACGATGCTGTTTTCCGGGCAGAGCAACAAACTGCTGACAGAGACTGAGAGGCACGGTGCTGGGACTCGGGCCCAGGACTTTAAGGCCCCGGGGCGCGTTCTCTGACCCGCGCCCCACCGGGCAGCAGAGGCCTCTCTGCACTGGGCTGGAAACCCCAGACGAGCGACGGCTTCCTGGCAGAGCCACCAAGCACCCTCCACATCGAGGACCGCGGCCAACGCCAGATGCTGGGCACGCCGGCCCCTCCGCGACTCCCTCAGGCCCCCGGGCCAGCCGCCTGGGGCTGTCCGCACGACGCATTCCCAGTGGGTCTGATGACCGACGCCCCCCTGGCGAGCTCCAGTCTGGCCACGCCAGTGTCACTCACCACGAAGGGCCCGCTCCTCCTGTCCTTGCAGAAACTGTGACTTCTCCGGGGGCCCGAGGCCACAGGGGACGCCTGCCAGAGAGGCCGCTCGCTGTCCTGAAGGTCACCCTCCCTCTCTAGGTCCTGTGGCGGCACCTGAGACACAGAACACAGGCAAAGGATTTTACTGGGGCTTTCACATTTACAGAAAGAATATGTCACAGTGAGAAACTCCATTCCGTGCGTAAAAGCACACCCTGCAATGGTCTTCCTTGACGATGGGAGGTAGGTAACCTGTGGGGTCCGGGTTCAGCCCAGCCTCAGCCAGTTAGTAACTGTGTGACCTCAGGTTGGTGCCTCAACCTCTCTGAGCCTTGACCATGTGCGGAAAGACCCATAAGAACAGTGTTCAGCTTCTAGGCTCGGGGAGCACCAAGCGAGGAACAGCGCACGCAAAGTGAGTGACACCGCGCTCCCCACAGGGGGCAATGTGCACGATGAGTCCTGGGCACCTGGCTGGCGCCCTCTCTCAAGCTCCTCTCCCCAGTGCCTGACAAGCGGGCAACCCTCCCTAAAGGCCAGCCAGCCTCATTACTGCTCTGGTAACTTCCGGCGACCTCATGTCGGACCCCGCTCCATGCCTCCAAACGCACATGCACATAAGCACAGATACAGAGAGAGGTAACATGCGAACAGAGCAGAACTAGACGCCCTAGTCTGAATCCTGTGTGGTTTTTTGCAGCCAGTTATATATAGGGGATACATTCACAGGCCAGTAAATATGGGATTCCAGAACTTGAAGGTCACATGTCTCACGCTCTCTCTGCACAGACAAGGTAAGGAACGCCCAGAGAGGGAAGGCATCTGCTCAAGAACACACAGCATGAGCCAACAGCTGGATCCTGATTCCCTTGCCTCACAGCCTGTTTTTGCATGCCCTATGAGACCCTCTGTTATCTTTTTCAAAAACTTTTTCAATGTTTATTTATTTTTGAGAGAGAGGTGGAGCATGAGTGGGGGAGGGGCAGAAAGAAAGAGAGACACAGAATCTGAAGCAGGTTCCAAGCTGTCAGCACAGATCCTGATGCAGGGCTCGAACCCACAAACCGTGAGATCATGACCTGAGCCGAAGTCAGATACTTAACCAACTGAGCCACCCAGGTGCCGAGTCCCTCTGTCTTCTCCTACCTCCCTTGCTGTTCCTTCTTAGCCTCCCCACATCTCAGAGGGACGTCCACTCGCCTAGGGCCAGCCCCAGACCTTTCCGTCAGGGACCTCTCATGATAAACAAATCCCAAGGGTGCACAGACCACTCCAGACATTGTCTGTCCGTGTTGGGACCCAGACTTGCAGATGTCGCTGCTCTCACTCAACATCTCCCTGCACTGTTCACGCTCATCTCTGGCTCCACATGCCCCAAACAGGCCTCTCTGCTCCCACCTCACCCTGCCCACCACCCGCCCTTGGCTCGCCCTCCAGTCTCTTGCTTCTCTCCGCCTCATCAACGAAGCGGAGACTCTGCCTTCGAAACCCGCTTCAAACCGCGCGTCATAAACCAAAATCAACTCAAAATAGATCAAAGACCTCAAGGCCAGAGCGAAAGCTAGAAAACTCTCAGAAGAAAACATAGGTGTGAATGTTCATGGCCTTGGATTAGGCAGTGGTGTCTCAGATGTGACATCAAAAGCGCAAGTGTACCAAGGCAAAATAAACCGGAGTTCATCTAATCGAAAGACTTTTGTGCTTCAAAAGGCACCATCCGGAAAGTGACAAACACAGCCCACACAACGGGAGGAAATTTCTGCACATCATAGGTCTGTGAAGGCACTTGGGTCCAAGATACATAAAGAGTATTTACAAGTCAACAATAAAAAAGAACAATAACCCAATTTTAAAAATGGACAAAGGCTGTGAAGAAGGGATACACATGGTCAAATAGGCACATGAAAAGCTGTGCCATGGAAAATGCAAATCAAAACCGCAATGATACCTTCATACCCGGTAGGATGGCTAGAATCAAAAAGACAGATTAGCTGTGGGCAAGGATGTAGAGAAATCAGCTTTGTGCACTGTAGGTGGGACGGGCAATGGTGCGATTACCTTGGAAATCAGTGGCCCCCTCATGCTCTGGCCCCTGCCCTCTGTGCCCACTGGCACCTTTCCAGCATCCACGGGACCAGCCCATCCATGGCCCTTCCCAGGGGACCTTCCCCTGGCCACCTCCACCTCTCCATCGCCTCTTTTTCTGTCTCCCCAGGACTTAGCACTCTCATCCAACTTGAGTTCTGGACCTGAGCCGTCCACGGGCACCTTCTGTGACCATGGAGATGTTCTCTATCCGGGCCGTGCAATACAGTCGCCATGAGCCGCCTGTGGCTTCGGAAGGTGGCTAGTGGGACTGAGGAGCTGAATCTTTAATCTTATTTAAACTAATTTACATTTAAATGGCCACATGTGCTGGCACGGCCCGATCCAGTGGGCTGGTCCCTCCCAGCAGCCCCAGAGCCTAGGACAGGGCCTGGCTCAGGGTTCGTGCATTTATTACATGTAGTAAATGAGCAAAGGTCTGGAGGTGCTGCTTTCGGATTCTGCCAAACCTCCTTCACATCAGGCCCTGGGCTTGAACACACATTATTTCACGATAAATCTCCAACGAGCCACGAAGCCGGCAGGATTCACATTCCACAGATAAAAAAATTTAGGCTCAGAGAAGTCTGGAGAGATGCCTAGAGTCACACAGCTAATAAATCACAGAGCTAGGTCCTGATCTCAAGTCTGCCCGGTACGCAGTCTGGGGCTGCTTCCGGGGAGAAATCAAATCGTAAAAGTCCGAACGGCTCACCTTGCTAACAGAGAACCCTGACACCTCAATGGGAAAAGGGCCGAGCTCCAAAGAAAAGTGGGCGGGACTTGAGCAAGCAGCTTACAGGAAGGAAACACAAGGAGCCCCACACACGTGACCACAGGCAGGGCACCCATCACGGGCACGGGATCCAGAAGTGTGGTGACACAGCTGGCTGGCCAGGCTGAGGAGACGCGGGGCCCCGTCACTCCCGGCGAGGGTATCTGTAAACAGGCATAGCCCGGGACGTCGCAAGGCACCCTGGCACAAGCCTGCAAAATCACAGCTGCATTCACCTTCAGACAACTGCCAGTCTAGACCCCGGGCAGGCCTGCACGTGTGCCAAAATCGTATGCACGTGGTCTGTAAATAGCAAAAAATCAGAAATATCACCACCAACACCACACGGCAATCAAAAAGAATGAGGACACCCTCTCTGGGCTGAGTCCAAACGCTCTCACAGACACTCACCGAGGGAAAAAAAAAAAAAAAGATGAGTGCCAAATCTAACAAAGGTGGGCCCCACCCAGGGATTCCAACCAGACTAGTCTGGAGAGAGGCCCCTGCCTCTCTCTTCTTGGGCTGCCTGGGTCACTCCCAAACGCGGCCGGAGCCCCAACCACCTGTGGAGAACGCTCCCTTTGACGGAGGAAAAAAAGAGGCAAAAGGAAGAATATGTGTTCGTGTTTGCTTGTATTTTCAGAAAGAGACTCCACACGAATTTGGACCAAAAAAGAATCTAAGTGGTCAAGGGACAGGAGGAATGCGGAGGACTTAGACTCCACGCCTTTAAGTATTTTTGGAGCCTCTTAAAAAGGTTCTCTCTTTTGAAATGAAAATAAATCATTTAATTAAATGGAACACTGCAGTTGGGCCTAGGACGAAGTTTTAATAAATGTTTCTTAAGTGAAAAAGAAAGACAGCAAGAGAAGGAGGGAGGGAGGGGGGTGGCGTTAGGCACAATCACCCCCAGGTGGGTGCACGAGCAGAGCTGGCTGTGAATCGAGAAATCCTCACCCTCGGAGAAAACACGTGCACCAAGACGTTCACTGAAGCCCAGCTTCTAACGCGAAAACTCACACCAACCCCCATGTCCATCAGTAAGTATCAGACAGGGCTCCCTCGTTGAGCGTCCGACTTCGGCTCAGGGCATGATCTCACGGTTTGTGAGTTCGAGCCCCGCATCGGCCTCTGTGCTGACAGCTCACAGCCTGGAGCCTGCTTCAGATTCTGTCTCCCTCTCTCTCTGCCCCTCCCTTGCTCATGCTCTGTCTGTCTCTCTCTCTCTCTCTCTCAAAAATGAATAAACATTAAAAAAAACAAAATAAAATAAGTACGCAGATAAAGAAATATGGGGCTTGGGGAGCCTGGGTAGTTCAGTCATCTAAGCACCCAACTCCTGATTTCAGCTCAGGTCATGATCTCACGGTTTGTGGGTTCAAGCCCTGCATCGGGCTCTGTGTTGACAGTATGGAGACTGCTTGGGGTTCTCTCTCTTCCCTCTCTCTGTGCCCTTGCCCATTTGCGCTCTCTCTCTCAAAATAAATAAACTTTTTAAAAAAGAAAGAAAATACCTACTTACTAAAACAAAAAAAGCTTGGGCTCAGGATTATAAAATATTTTGCAGTCACTGAAAATAATAAAGTGATTATCTACCTATATACACTGTTGTTCTTTTTTACTGTTAAGTTAAAAAAAAAAAAGCAAGTCGTGGGATTTCCTGTAGAATATCACCATGTCTCCAATAGAGAGCATGTTATTTACCTGTGTCCGTATCCACTGGGGCCCCCACACCCGTGGAGCCATGTGCACTAAGGGGCTGGATGGGCCTTGGTGCTGGAGGAGCCCACATGCTCACTGCGGGGTGCTGAGTAGCACCCTGCCCTCCACCCGCTGGATACGAGGAGAAAACGTCCCCAGTTGTGACCACAGAAAATGTCTTACACTTGGGGCACCTGGGTGGCTCGGTCAGTTGAGCATCTGACTCTTGATTTTGGCTCCGGTCATGATTTCACGGTTCACAGATTCGAGCCCCACGTTGGGCTCTGCGCAGACAGTGCAGAGCCTGCTTGGGAGTCTCTCTCCCTCTCCCTTTGCCCCTCTCCTGCTCTCTCCCTCACTCTCAAAAATAAATAAACAGAAAGATAGAAAGAGAGAGAGAGAGAGAGAGAGAGAGAGAGAGAGAGAGAGAGAGAGAAGGAAGGAAGGAAGGAAGGAAGGAAGGAAGGAAATGTCCTGTACTTTGCCAAATGTGTCATAACGGCAAAACTGTTCGTAGCTGAGAACCACTGACAGGCCTGGAAGGCTGCACCCCAGACCTCTCGTTTAGGGGAGCTGAACTGTGTATTTGCGTCACGTGATCCAATCTGACACCAGCGTTCACTACTTTGGCAATAAGGGAGAAGACCACAGTTACAAATAAAGATACGTATGAGGGACAAGCAGCTCTGTGGTGTGTGGGAAAGCCCCAACACAGCGACACTGTGACCCTGCTTACATCTTGGGGGGACAGTGGGGACAGGAAGGAGGTCCAAGGGGTATGCGTTTTTATTCATTCTGATAAGGTCTGAATTTTCAACAACCAACATTTTGTCCTTCTGTGTTGTTTCTGTTTTTTTCAAGATCAAGAACCAGAGACGGTCGGGCAGGAGGGAAGGGAAGTGGAGCTGGTCCAAGGCTTCCCAATCCCTCGGTGAGAAAACAGATACCCTGACAATGAGCACTCGTGGGGCCCGCGCACCCTGGGCGGGTGTCCAAGGCTGGGCCAGACCCCCCCCC